>JAAAKL020003233.1:0-23701 GCA_010016065.2 Carybdea cf. marsupialis auct. non (Linnaeus, 1758)
TCTCCCGGATTGAAAAGTCTTCATGGTATGAGTCTCCCAGTATGCTGACAATCCGGTAATGAATACCCCACTATGACTCAACGGTAGCTCATGCCTTTGCACTATTTTCAAGTACCAGCATCATATCGAGTCCGAGAAAATACACGTCTTCAGTCCATGTTTCTTACACTGTTTTTCCATACTCTATCTCAATTAAATTTGCCAAGTCTGATAACTGCCACTTATTCCAATCTTAGTCTACTATTGAGCACAGACATGTCCGGTATAAGGCCACTTTGCATGCAGCCTTGCGACACACTACTAAGCTTACACAGAATATGGTCTGGACCGAAGATGTCCAAGATTTTTATTCTAAACACAATTAGGAGTCTCGAAATTTATCTTTTTATGTACATGCTACGCGAATTTAATGTGGCTCCTACTTATTTAAGGAGGGGACTAAACTCTGGTAATATCAATGCGACCTATACAAAATCTAAATATAATGCGACTCGACTTATCAACTGATGTCTTTGGGATTTATATAAACGTAAGATCTCGGCAATTGGAGTAAGGTTAATAAAATGTTCTAGTTGTTGCAGTTAGTACCTAATTCTTGCTTTGATATTTTAGGCTATTCTTTCAGTCTGTGAGCGATCTCCTCTATCCATGATCTATGTAGGACTATTCTCCGCAAAAAATGTCTCAATTAGAATGCCAATTCTCTTGCCATATTAATTTAGATTTATTAACGTAAATTTCCATTTTCGATGTGTTTGAACGATGTATTGTTGAATTCATAATGAGTAAGCCAGGGCTACAAAGGATAATAATACTGATGGCTATGACCACTGTTTGATATCACAAGCTTCTTGTAGTAACCGGTAGATGTTCGGCTGAATAGAGTCAAATGGAATTTGTGTAGTAACCTCGTGTCGGTGCATACCAGGTCTCGTTGTCAAGGTTTCAGGTTTGCTCATCAAGTCGCGTCTTGTTATCGTTTCTGATTAGGTGTTGCTTTATGCACTTTAAAAAGTTTTGCTTAAGTCAATTTACTTGTTTCCTTCCCTCATACCAGCCTAACAGTAGCTATGTACCTAACCGAACTTTAGTTTGAGTTTAAGAAATAAAACACAAACCTCAATAGTCTGACATCAATTACACAGATACCAAATAGAATAGAATCTCAACTCGAAGGTAGCTTGTCATAGGAAACCTATGAGATTTTATATTCCATCACTAATTGTGAAATTTTTTTGTACTTTCTCCATCAGCACTACAGCGCGGATTTTTTCTTGCGGTTAGTTTGGAATGACTATCGACTACAAAACGAGACTCTTTTAAACAAGACACTAATTCCTCTTTCTGGTAAGCATGCCCATCTTCTGTGGACACCAGACATCTTTTTTCCGTCTGCCAAGAAAGGAGTCGTTCACAGTGTACCTGAGACGAATCTTGGAGCACAGCTTTACCTCAACGGAACAGTGGTGTATTCTAAACGGTAAACATTTAACAAATATTTGGTGATAACTTTTTTAGAGCTGTGATTAGCTAGGATATTTCTAAACTAAAGTAACTTAGAGCAATGAAAGGGCTTGAAACTGTACACATAATTTTTGACTCTGAAACTAGATAGAAGAAGATAACAAGACGGGCAGAAAGGGGGGAGGGGTACACTCAGTCTATCTCCAAACCCATCATTTTCTATATAGCAGTTTACTGTTCGCCACACCACTAACATAAGCGTACCAGATATTTTTGTCTCCTCATCTATAAAAAGTAAGAATTAACATGGAGTCAAGAGACTGTTGAAACGGAGTGGGTGTTCTAAACGCGTGAACTCCTTCGAAGGAACCTTGTACAATACAACTACGGATAAAGTTGTTTGTATTTTTAAAAATGTTTTATACGTTATCAAACCTTATTGACATAATATTTACTACATATATATCGATGTCATCAATGAAATATTTCTTATCCCAATTTTTTCTTATTATTGGTATCATGTTCTTATAACAATATTACTTTTATGATCTTATTATTGATGTATACATGTTGCAACTATCTAGATATCCTGTATCCATCACATACTCTACCTAATCTTGCTCAAGCCCCACTTTTTACTTCAATCACTAGGGAAAGGTTCCTGCGTTCAGATATGGAGTTTATGCACTAAACTGTTCTATTCGATTAACCGATCGTGAATAAGATATCAAGGTCCTCAATTGGAACTAAATCGCAATGCACTATATGTACTAGACTGTTCTATTCAATTAATCGATCGTGAATATGCTATTAAGGTCCTCAGTTTGGACTAAATCGTAATGCACTATTTGAACTAGACTTTTCTTTTCAATTAATCGATCGTGGATAAGCTATTAAGGTCCTCAGTTTGAACTAAATTGCAATGCACTATATGAACTAGACTGTTCTATTCAATTAATCGATCGTGAATTTGCAGTCAAGGTCTGTAGTTTGAACTACATCGCAATCGCTATATGCACCAGACTCTTCTATTCAATAAATCGATCGTGAATTAGCAGTCAAGGTCTGCAGTTTGAACTAAATCGCAATGTGCTATATGAACTAGACTGTTCTACTCAATTAATCGATCGTGAATTAGCAATCAAGGACCTTAGTTTGGACTAAATCGCATTGCACTATATGCATCAGACCGTTCTATTTAATTAATCGATCGTGAATTAGCAGTCAAGGTCTGCAGTTTCAACTAAATCGCAATGCACTATATGAACTAGACTGTTCTATTCAATAAATCGATCGTGAATTAGCAATCAAGGACCTTAGTTTGCACTAAATCGCATTGCACTATATGCATCAGACTGTTCTACTCAATTAATCGATCGTGAATAAGCAATCAAGGACCTCAGTTTGGACTGAATCGCAATTACTTGAGTGACTTGCCAATTACGAAAATTCACCTGCTTTATTCTCTACCAAACGTACATTTCACTTTTATAGTATTCCTCTCATTTAAGTTCGTCACTGTAGATCATGTTTCTTAGGAATAAATTTTTTCTTTACATGAATAAACTATAAAAATGTTTGTTCAGATTGTATAATAAAAATAGAAGCGCATTTAACCTTTTGCCTATCGATGATTGACCACAGAGATTTAGGTCGTGAGAAATCATACAGTGGGGGTGTCCTCGGCAATTGGAAAGTAACCCCAACTTCTGTAGGTCCTTTCCTCAGTCTTTGTCTACCATCATGAAAGATTTTTGCCTTAGTGAGCTAATGGGGCTGGTCATTAGAAGAAGCGGAGAGTTACTCAACAGTCACACATACAAAGGGCGTTACTTGACGATAAATAATTTACATCTGATAGTATGAAAGGAATTTTATTCGCATATGAATGACAAATCGTAGGACGACGAGAAATTTAGGAATGATATACTGTGTCCTCATCTATAAACAGTAAGATTAAATATGGAGTCAACAGACGGTTTATAAGGAGAGCTCACCAAAGTGTGTGGCTGCAAGAAGCTAATTATATCTGTCAAAATTAGTTATGAAAAAGGCATTTAGATCTCTGGGTTGCTTACTCCTGAACTGTATTATCTGAGATGAGCGTAAACTCTGGGTAGAGGAATGCAACTTTACACTCCTCATATTATCGTTTGCCTATGTTTACGCAACAGATGATTTATTGACACTATTATTGATATTACTGATATTATTTGCAGTGCTTGGTCATACATTGCCAATCATATTCATATCAAGTAGTCAAAAATAAGCAATCTTATTTGTATTTACACTTCCTTTGCTAGAACTTTGAATTTTTCTAGTAGGACTTCCACTATTTCAATCGTAATAGATTTCCAAACATTATTTATTTGGGTATTAAACTTGGCAGGAATGTTGTTTCATCTTTCGGCTTAAGACAAAAAAGATCCTTTTAAAAGTTGTAGAACTGTAGAAACTGTCGAATTCTGTTATCTTTCTGACGTCAATCCTCCTTCGAATTCAGCCTCAGAAACAGAAAAACAAGTAAGAAGAAGATACGATAATAGCTAAACTAGGCCATCTTATCATGGCTTCAAGTTTAAGTGATAAAGAAGGTTAGATATCATTATCACTGCACGTTTATTTGGACACTGACTTTAAATTACAATAGACTTTCATTTGCAACAAAGTTGGTGGATAAAAAAGGTATATTTGTGACTTCCACGCCATCTTGACACTATCGCGTATTTGCAATTCTTTCGCCATTCATGGAAGGTTTCTTCACATTCACATAGAAGCTGTTACAAATTTGGCGATTTTTGTATGGTTTAGGTTAAATTTTTTATGAACAGATGGGGCTTCATCTTGTTTCGTATGCTTTTTCGTAACATACTGCTTTGTATTTTTCCCCTTTTCTTCAGAGTATCTGTGGTCTCATTCTGTCCTATGAAACTGGAGTATTATCCATTCGACATCCAGAGATGCACATTTTCTATCATGTCATGTAAGTATTAGTTTTAAAAGTACAGTGATCTAACGAACCCTAAATTTAGTGGGAAGTAAATAAAGAGACAGCATGGCAGCAAGCTTTTTTGTAAGAAGTATATAATACCTAATTTGAAGCCCAAAACAACAAACTACAAACAAAAAACACGAAGCAATTACTAGGCAGCAGTCCTACCTGGAGTAATTTTGGCCAGAGCGCAACAAAAAATGGACACGACAAGAAAAACGGAAACAAAACTCAAAAAGAGAGCAAAAAGAGCCAAAAGGACACTGTTCTGATTTGTAATGAATCATTAATGACGTTTCGTAATATTGTATGAAAAACTCTATTAAAACCAGAGTTCGTTTATCGCACTAGCCAAACTATGTAAATAAACGCAGGAATTTGGTCTTCCGTCTTAGAAAGTAAACAAGCAAGCAACAACTGAGCAATTGAACCTGTAAAAGGGAGAAACGCCAGCAACTTTGAGCCTGTAAAAGGAAGAAACGCAAGCAATTTTGAGCCTGTAAAAGGAAGAAACGCAATCAACTTTGAGCCTGTCAAAGAGCAACACGTAAGCAACTTTCAGACTCGGCCAAAATATTGTGTTGCTTCTTTAAAGAAAAGGCGAGTAAGTTTTTGCATGACGCGTTTATGGCGACGCGGTATCGTGGCTGAAGTCCCCGGCCCTAAATGATTGTTCCGTATTGTGCTTCACGGCACCTAGCTTTATCTTTCGCACATAATTACATAGTTTATCTGCAAAATATCATGCCTCCCCGTAGTTATTATGGTAAAAAAATACAAGTGAACAATTTATTGCGCCCATTATGTTTCATGGAATAAATTTGTTAACGCCTGAACATTAGGATTATGTCTTGGAGCAGTGTCTATGAGCGTTCCTGGCACATCGAGGTACCTATATCGACATCATTTCTATGAGCAAAAACAGTAATCTACCAACTTGTGGATTTGAAGATATGTACTGATATCCTGATAACTTCTTATGTCTAAATACAACAAAATGACAACACGTCGTTGTGAGCTGAGACAACAAGAGAACACTTTAACTCTATCAGTTGTATTTTTTGAAACTACAATAAATTAACATACATCAATATACAATCATCTTGTAGTTATAAACACTGAACGAATTTATCGATTTTATGGAGAGTCAATTTGATGCGATATTTTAAGGATCAATTTAAATTTTATAATACTGTCATTGTTTATTTCGGTTTGCACTCCTACCCTGAAGAAAAATACACTTTGAAGAAATAAAAATGGGGAATACGGGAAGAGAATGGGAGGATAGGAGGATTCGTTTCTGTAAATCTTGAGCAAGTATCTACCAACGATCAAACCGTGCTTCAGGCCAGCACATCGTATTTGTGTAATTGGAAAAAAAGAAATGCATTTGGTCTGCCAAGCAAGCAAGTCAGGAATCTAATTTTCAGCTTGCATATCTTGTCCCTTTTCCGGCTGTTCATTGCCGGCAAGTGTGCCAGACAAGAAATTTTAAATCGCTCAACTTTTTTTTTCTACAATGCTCTTTTTACAAGGGTCTGTCCATATCCCTTAATTTGCTGCCTAGTCCCTTATAAAATTACAGTGTGCTTCCCTGTACAAGGGCCGCAGAGACGTGGGTGGCCCGAGGGCTATGGCCCTCACTTTTTAACCAAAAAATGTAATCTGAATGTATCATTGGTTGTGCTGCAAAAATACTCTCAGTCACTATTCATATGCTCTGGCAGCCAAAACTTTATAGGTACATGCCACGTTAATCCAGCTTCAATGCAACCTATGGATAAATGGAAGGGATAGTGTTCGCAGTTAAATTGCGGTGCTGCGGTGTCTGCTGTAGTGTTTTGATTGTAAAATGTATTGACTATTGTTTTACATGCTTTACGCTTTGTGCCTTTGCGACACGTCTAGCCATGTCATTCAAACTGTTCTTTTAAAAGGCGATACGGAAGCGATTGGAAGAGAGAGAGTTTCAATGAATTTTTAAAACGAGTTATCAAGGAGTTAGTAGTTATGGGATGTTTGAGAGTTTTAAAGTTTTAGTTTTAAAGGATGTTTAAATATGTGACAGCATCAAGATATCAAAGATTATTTTGTAAACGTTTTATTCTCTATTTGATAATATATATTCTTACCGTTACAAATAAACAATGTTCCATTTTTGAACCGGATCACTTGTACATTGGGACGCACGGAACAGTAGTCTAACATTGTCCTTTGGTATCTCCACTTTTTTTACGATATCATGCAGACACATATTCTCATCAGTTCATTACTTTGATCTGGAATCCAGAAGGGGGAGTAAAGCAATTAGGGGATGGAGATGACCTCAACATGATGGATTTCAACCATGTTTACTATAAAACAAAGCGACAATCGTCCGGATTCGGTCTACTTGGTAAGTTTATCGTTAGTGTTGATAAGAATTACAAATAAATTTTCAGTAATTGTGACCACAGTGGTCAGTACTTAGACTGGTTTTTCCCTCAGCTTTCAATGTGACTGTTACCAAAAATAGGGGTTAATGTCTGATGAGTAACAACTGAAAAACGTTTGAAGTACTATAGTTATATGTCACCAAACAGTAACTACAACGTAGACAAGAATTTTGAACTAAGATAAATTTCCAATTGAAATATAACCAATGACATTTTGTTCGCCGTTGAATGCCATTGAATGAAAGGAACCCGTGTTTCAACTTTGTAAAATTTTAAAACGAAGAAAAAGTAAAAAGTACCTAGGGATTGTTCTATTACCATAAACTGCGTCGGATAATCAGATTGTAGCATCTCTGTTGGCCATCCAGCATTAACCTCTATTCCGCCAGGGCTCTATCCCCCCTACGATCCTGAGGATACCATGTAGCTTCTCAACCATACATACCCAGCGGCTTTAGTTTATCATACATTTTCTAGTGTCCTTTGGTACCAAAAAGATGTCAAACGTTCGTTGCAAAAGTGTTTCTTTAGGCTACTAGATTCACTGATCATGATGAAGTTCTTCGTAAAGTCCTTAATTCGCTTTTTAACAACGCTACTTCCTCTTAAATGAATGATAAGATTTATTCTTTGCTTAAAGTGGTTTACTAAGAAAGTAACTAAATCAATATTAAATTCTAAAGTGATGTATAATTCGACAATCAAGAAATACTTTCACGTTAACAGTATCATCCAGCCCAGAAAGCGACAAGGCCCACGGCTCAATGCTTCCCCTAATATCTCACGAATCCATTTGCAATTCTTTTTTAAACTTTCCGATTTTCCCTTGGAATTCAAACAGGAGTAGTTTGAAATTGGGTTTTAAATTTACACTTGATGACACCATAACCCCCCTCCTGCTTCTACGGGCAACAACACTAAAAAAAGTCCCTGTATTTTGGCCATACCCCATGTTAATTGTATGCAAAATAGGTATCTGCAGTCAGGTCGTTACCTATTATTCTGTAACCCACGCCCACCGACACCCAAAAAAGAAGCTAATTTTTAGCTTTGACAGTCAGGTGGTATTTCAACAATTGGTTTTTGTATGATGATTAGGTACTTGTAAACTTTCAACTATTCAAATAATAACAATAAAGTACAACTATTTAATAGAGGCATATTAAAAGTGAAAGTGAGAAAATCTCAGCTTCCAAAAACATTACGGAAGGAAACAGGAGGTTTTATGGAAAGTGAATTGGACATCTGGACTTACTCTTGTCGATATATATATGTTAAAAGATTGGTTGTATTATGTAGTCATTAGAGAAGAACGCTGATGCAAGAGAAAAGGTTTCAAGAAACATACACTCTTATAACCTTTTCTGAGGTATGCCACATATACTTGTATCAGAAATATCAAACGACCTATATAAGAGCTTATTAAAGTATACTATAAATTAGGTTCCTCTCTTGCTTTTTCTATAAATTATTTGGTTTAAGGCTCGGTCCTGTATAGATAAACACAAAGCCGATGTCATGTTATGACTCGAAAATGAATTCAACAAGAGCTTTTCAAGAATGGACTGGAGCCTCTCTGTTTGAAGTTTGTAAGGTTGAGGGGGTATGCACTATGATGTTCTAAAAAGAATAGATCGATTTCAAGATGTCAGGAGCTAAATGACAACATATTCCTAAAATGAAGTAAAGCTAAGATAGATTCTAAAAAGGATCTCTTACAGAATACCGCGGTTGATTTAAATTACTAGTCTCAACTTTCTTGTCATTGTAACGCGGGCGTAAAGGTGGAAATATGACTTAAAATCTTAACAACCTACCAAACCATCCGTTTTCTGTCTTCGATGTTAACCTTTTGTAAACAGCATGTCGTAGGGATTACGAACTCTGGCACGCGTCCTTAGTGATGACAGATCCATGTGCCTATATTCACAAGCAGGATCCCCATTTAAATGTGCTTTAAATTGGCGCTGTGATTTGGAGAGGCATAATTTTCCAGTGGTGACTCCACTTCCCATGTTACGGGTCAAAATAAGTAAGCTTTACAATCCAATTTAAACTTTAAAAGTTACCAATGACGCCGGAAGTACCTTTGAGTTTATTTGAAACAAGTACCTGCTGTTAAAACAGGTATTTCCCATTTCCTAAACATTTAGGTTAGATTGTATTTTTTTGTACTTTCATAACTTGGGTGACACATAAATGAGTTACTTATACCCATTCCATAGGTGTCCGTTTGCTATGACGATAATAGGAAACATCAACTTATTGCATATGATTCCCATGACCGCTACAGACTGTTTGACATTATCAGTGTCAGGCCAAAAGTTTTGCAATTGAGGTACTCTTGTTGTCCCTTGTTACCATTTCTTAGTCCAAGGAAACCACTGTCAGCAATGGACTGCTAAAATTTAAGCTTAGAGAGTCCTGTTTAAAATTGATTTCCGTTTATGATTTAATCCAGACAATTTATTATCACCAGTGTCTGGGAGAAATCCAGGAGCATTCTATCTCTTCTCTGTCGCTTTCTGTCCACATGTAGTAATGCTGTGATACAGCTGTCGCAATAAGAGCAGGGTAACAGCACTCAAAATCATCAAGCATGATTATAATTTTCTGTTTGTCTACTGGAGGAACCATAACCGCTTGAAAAGTCCTTAGTTTCTAGCTCTCCCGTTTTACACCATCATTTGATATTTATTCAGGTACTACAGACTAACCTGAGAACAATTAATTGTAAGGAACGGCTTTGATAATAAAGGGGAGATCAGAGTTCGGTAACTAGCATTGGGACAAAGGTTAGTAATCATAGGAAGAGGTAATAATTTTCTTCAAGAATTACATATAATACTCTGTCACGACAATGTCATCAACAAGCTATATATCTAATCTCATATAGACATTGTATACTATATTTATTTTATATTTATTTTACATTTATTTTTACAGGCATACATGATCGACTGGAGGTTCACTTCGAGTTCCACCGTTACTTTCTTTTCTTCTTTCTTCGGGACTTCTTCCCCTGCATCTTGATTGTCGTTTTAAGTTGGGTCAGCTTCTGGATTGATTTCACATCAACTCCCGCTCGCGTTGCACTTGGAATCACTACAGTCTTAACAGTAGTCACAATGACAAATAGCGTTCGAGCCAACTCACCTCCGGCTGGGATGTTTCGAAGTCTGGACTGGTACCTTGTAACTTGCAATCTTTACGTTTTTGCTGCTCTTGCCGAATATGCTCTGGTGGGATTGACGAGTTACAAGAGAATTAAAAGGGTAAGTTTTCTTTTTCCTTAAAGCCTTTAAACCTATTTAGCCTTTGAGCCAATAACCAGTGGCGGCGCCAGCCTAAATAAAAGGGAGCGGGATTTTCCTTTTTTACGCGCAACAGGGTGTGGTCGTGGGTGTGGTGATATCGATGACAATTGTTAGTTTTCTGACAATCTGTAAAGGAATCTTAGTTGGAAAGGTCACAGTGTCAATAGTGAAGACGTTAACTAGATGCAAGAGTCCTCTTGAGTCAGGACTCGAAGCAATTCGAAAGTTTGATCTTTAAGACAAGTGGGGAAACTTGTGCCCCCCTGTACTCCCATGGCCCGGCTAGTGCCAGTAACTTCAGGATCATCATTTCTTTCCGTCATATATAGATTATGATCTCTCGACCGAACTCTTTCACGACCACTTCTAGCACATGATTTATACAATTTATATAGCGAGTGCAAACTCCCTGCCAGCGGTAATAACAAAGGTAATAACAGCTACACAACACTGCTACACAGTCTACATGCAGCAGTTCTGTTAGAAAGGACTAACTGTGATTATAACAACTTTGAGCTTAATAACTGCGCGAGGATTTCATCTACTTGTCAATGATGTGAAACCACCATAGAAGCTGTTATTGAAAAATCAACAATAAAACCGACCGTCTTTAGCAAATGAATACTTGAGTCTATAACTAATCATCATAGCTGTCAAGATCTTAAGATAGCCACCCCTTGAGAGGATAGTGTTTTTTTTGAGTAGAACAGTCCTCTTTTATTTACCAAGTCCTTACGCAATGCTGCTGATGAACTTCGATTGTGATGGTACAGCTTGGTTAAAACGGGTTCTTAAGATTCGAAACGAAATGAAGACTCCAACAGAGATTATGAAACATGTTTCACAATCTGTGTTTCAAAATCTCTGACTCCAAAAACTCTAACAGCCTTTAGGCGTCCACGATATATGCGGTGGGAAAGTGCGACGTCACGATTTTGAACATTTTTGAATTAAGGGGAAAAAACTTAATTTTCATGTTACCCTACTAGTGAGAACGCCAATGGCCAAAATTGAGAGTGATGATCTTTCACAACACGGATATATCAGGTTCCAAAGTTATGAATCTCTCTAACAAAACTCTATTGTTTAATGTTGGTTCCTAACTTGAGGAACCAAGGAATATCAATAGAGTTTTGACCAGAGATTTTTGAGATTCAAACGCCTCTAGTTTAAACACTATGTACACTACAAGTCTGGTATTTTGGGAAACAGCCTATTCCAGGGTTGCATTTAGATATCTGGAGTCCAATCTTACTATTTCCAAAACGTTTGATTTTTGACGTCATCCGTTCCCTCCGCATTATCTAGCACAAAACTCAGTCTACAAACAACACAAAACAACCCCCCTGAAACACGAAGACCATCTGATCTGCAAGCGGCAAACAATTACTGTTATTTATTATATACAATAAATACAAATTAGCACAGAGAGATAAACACACTATACGAAAGATGAAGAATGCAGACAACCACAGAGAAGCAGAAACGTACATCAGACACCAGTGACAGAGCAATATACAAAGCAACATAAAACATGATCAGCACATGAGGTTGACATGATTGGACAAATACTCAGATCGAACAGAAGAAAACAGTAACACAACGAGTAAAAATACAGTGTAGTACTAAGTTAAGACAGGGGATTACCGTTACACGTTACACGATAACTTCTACTCTTTTCTTTTTCCTAATGCTTTCATTCTAGCATCGGCATCCATTGGCTTCAAATTATGATGGAGGTCAGTCTCGGCCTCACTCTTCCCCATTTTCCTGGTAACCTTCCGGTCATTACCAAACTTCCATCCCTTCTTCTGGTATAGCATCTCCTAAGAACTCCAGATCTCTCTTTTGTGTATAATTTATGAGACTTCGTCCTTCTCCGACCTTTCTTAAAACATCTTTATTTGTTGCCTGTTGCTTCCAAGGTATTATCAGCATTTTCTAAGATACCATATTTCCGCAGCGTACAGTCGCCTTTTATGGATCATGAACTTGTCCATCACTAACTGTCATACGTTAAATTTGGTCTTGCGTAGCAGTCAACCACTCTTAACTTTGTGTCCATGGACATTTTCCGATGCCTGGGCGTATTTACTTAAGAGAAGCTTCCCGCCATTCTAAAACGTTTCGTAATCTCACCCTCTGACTGTCCGTCTTCAATGGTAACACTATCTGCTTTGTTAAACTTCTGTAACTGTTTAACTATGAAATCTCCTAGTTGTAATTCATATCTTTCAAAACTTTATTTTTTCCAGTTTTGCTTCCTCTTACAGTTTATAGATAGCCACTTTCGCCCGCACCCTGCTACTACTTCGTCCAATCGCTCTCGCAGCTTTTCTTCTGACATTGCAATTATGACAGTTTAGTCACCATATCTAAGTTATTTATTTAGATACCGTACTTAGCTTTCATTTAATTACGTTAGAATAATCTCACTGTAGAGGTTAAACAGGTATGGGAAAGCTACGCACCCCTGTCTTACTCCTTGCTTGGCTTCATGCACTTGCTTGTTTCATTACCAATTCTCATATATGCTGCCTGCCTCCAATATAATTTTTGGTTACACGAGCATTTTCCTCACCTCATGTAAAACTTCGCGCAGAAGACATAAAACCAAAGATAAGTCGAAATACTCTCATCGTATACGAACTTTTGTTAAAATATAATGTACCCAATATGATGACCCAAACTTTACTACTAAACTCTCTCATTTTCCTGCAAAGCACGCCTATTCTATTAACAGAAGACAAAAGAGACTTTAATTTAAAAATAGCTGTTGAAATGCTCAAGCTGACGTCAACAAGACCATCAAGTATTTATGCAACATAAACTGAAAGACAAAACTATTCACAATAGCTTTCCTTTGTCAAATACCATCTGCAAACCACATGAAAATGTTCTTTTGCTATTCAATTAATTTTTCAGACATCTTACTATGACGAAAGCATTGCGTGTTCTGGCATCCTGCGCGTCTGCAAACAACTTCTCCTCTATTTCCGGTCAAATTTGCTTCTTGCTTTTACAGTACTTATTCTTAGCAAGATTTTTCACCAAATGGCTCCTGAAAATGTTTGTTCTATGTAGCTCACAGTCCATTGTGCCAGGTTTATCGAGCAAAGATATAAAGATACAAAATTCAAAGCTAGACACGCTAGAGGGAATACAAGGCATACCAATCCTTAGTTGATCTATCTTGGCTGAAGTGGGTCGAGATTCATGATGTCGTAGGCCCTCCGCAAACTTCATTTGGCTTATTGGCCCCTTAACCTACAAATCCGCAGCCGCTTGTGTAACGGCACGACCTGTTAGCGCACGGCGCAATTTCACAGACTTCGGAATCGACGCAAAGGTTTCGACTGAGAGTTGACGGCTCGTGAGTGACTTTTCATATATATCCTTCGCTGACGCTCAACTCGCTTCAAAACTAAAATATAACAATAAGATGTCGTTACATACTGATACAACTACTGCTAGTATAATAAGGCGAAACGATATAAAAATTGGGTAACAAAACTTCACTAACCTCCTTGAGTCCTCGCAGTAATACAGAGTTCAACTGTGTAGGAACATCTATCGCAATTCTTCATATTTCTAATAAAGTTCGTTCGGTGTAAAAGGAGTAAGACTTTAAAGCCACGTGATACCTAGTGATTGTCATAATAGCTACGCATACATAACACTACAGCTTGATAGCAACATTTATCTCAGTAGCAAATTCAGCTTTTGCAGTTTGCCAGCCCATTTAGGAAGAATAATTGCCATGAAAAACGCTCCAAGAGGTGCAAGGGCAACATAAACAGAATTGTCAAAGCTATCCTAGCTGCTCCCTACCATTAAGGTGAACTTGGGTCACCAAATGTGAGGATCTCTACCCTGGCTACGCAACAGGGTCTAGCAACGATATCTTAGTCTTAACCTTTGTTTATTTAAAAGTTGTTAGACACCAGTATTGAGATTAATGGAGGCTGCATCTGATGTTTCCTCTCGATCAATTCCTTCTAAATAGGCCAAGGAGCAAGAGAATCTATCAATCGAATTAGACACAGTTCATGGTGGGGATGCAAGGGAAGGCAAATCCTTGTCGAAAGAAAGTGAAGCTTTATCGAAAGGAACTAAACCAAACGCAGTACCCTCTATAGCAGAAAGGCGACGCCAGGTTCAGGCACTTCATCGGATCGATAACATTTGCAAAATTGTATTCCCTCTCTCATTTTGCATATTCAACGCAGTGTATTTCTTGTTTCATAGACTTAGTGACCAAACCGTAAATTGAAGGGTATAGAAACGAGACGACATTCCCTTTCCAGCATGTACAAATGCAAACAGCATGCCCTTTTAAGGATATGGAATGTCCTGAAATTTTATCTTACTTTCTGAATACATTTCAGTAGTGGTAAGCTTTTAGATCTACTACGGTCCTGTACGCTTACACCATACGGGTGCTAAGGATGGTAAAGGACAGTTGGGTTGCTGAAGACCTTACTCCTTCATATTCTCGGCGTAGAGCGTCAAATAACCTTTCTTTCGTGTTCTCCAAATTACTTTGGATCGTGGCTTACTAAATTAGTATTAGTAAGTTATTAAATAAGCCATGCTTTGGATTCAATGTCACTGTTTTATATCATATTCCGTTCTTTTATTGTATACAAATATATCATTCAAATAGATTTTTTTATTACATGAAACATAATAAGAAACGCAATAATTATAAATTCGGATCGTTCCCTTGATTGTACTATATCAAAGACCTCCTCATTTTCTTTGCACGGCTATTAGTTACACAAACCTTATAATCCCTAAATCGGAGGAACGCCCTTTATCGGCGGACACCAAAGCAAGACGAAAGTCTTAATCCATAAACTTCAAGTGCAACATAGGAACGCTGTTAAACTAGAGCCACCGTCTAGAGTTCAAGGAGTCGGACATACATGTCAGAGGTTGCGAGTTCGAATCCAGCCTGGCCCAATATAAAACTATCGATTGGTGAAGGCAACTGAAGACCACCCCTGTAAATGTGCTCTTCCCTCCAGGACATATCTTGCTCTATCTGGGCAATAGGCTACACTCGAATGAGTATGCCACTGAAAAAGGAATGTCGACTAAAGCTCTCGTACAGTCACAGTCATCGGCAAGATTTAGGTCTCGACATGATTCTACACGAGTCTGGTGCGCATTGACAGAGTTACAGTACACAGCTATTATTACACAGAAACATAAAAATAATGTTATTTTTTGTTACAACCGATCAGCTTCGTTGCCAAGGCGTAAAAGCAGGTGAATCTAATTGTAATATTGATGTACGACGTAGATAAGATGGAAAGATAAAAACCTTGCGTCAACACTATTGATATATGAATCAAAAGTCTTTGGTCAAGACTCGTATTCATGAGGAAGTGACGTTTTTGTTAATAAGACTGGGGTCTAAGTGATTAGAATTTAAAGTGACTTTAATGAGGCTATGTGAAATAAGTAGCTTATATTTTAACTTTAACTTTTTAAATACAAAAATCTCTTCTACACATCAGTGTATGCATCCGCCTTATGTATAATTCCTTTTTTGTAGGTCTATTTTTACTCGAATAGGATCGCTTATTCATGGACGCAGAGTTATTTAGTCAACTTGACCTCATTAGGTTTGTGTTCGCAATTAAATAAGGAAAAGGTGTTGAAGGTTATTTTGTAATTTTTAAAGTAATTTGGTCGTAGGTGTAGGAGTAGCAAATGCCAAGTGCTCTCTTTACTCATGTTTTGGTAAGAACCCCTTCTGAAAGCCCCCTTCGTAATAAGTCAACTTACGCATTTTACTAAGTTCCGATGTTTTATGCTGTTCGGCATTTTAATAGCTAAAGACATTCATACATAAATATCTATTTGTTCAGACTATTCTTCAGGTTCTTTCAGTTAGGTGTCCCTCTATGTTCTTTGGATCAATATCAAGTTCAGAGGAGGTAAGAGGTTATTGTAATTAATCAGAAACCCTTACGAGAGCCTCTGTTGACAAATGAAGCTTATGCGTCAGGTGAATTGCTGTCCTATTAAGTCCTGTTACATGCCACTTATATGAATAAACGGACGGGGGAACAGGGGCACAAGGAGTCATGGCCCCCCTAAAGTTTTTCCAAGTCTCTTTCTTTCCGTAACCACTTTTTAGCTTTATCAAAATTGAAATTGATTGCGACAGACATTGTGTCACATTCACAGCAAAATATGGATATTGAGACACACAACAGATTTCGCTTCTGCATACTGTAGAACGTGAAAAGTAAATTTGAACCCAGCCTACTTGCCCCCCCCATCTGTTTTACCTTCCCCCACCCCTGGAATATAAAGCTCTATGTTGATTTCAAACAGGGGAGGATTGACATAAATGCAGTGGCGGGTTTAGGGTATGGCTGACAGTGTGGTAGCTCTTTCACCTCAGAGAATCTTTTACGTCGATTTCTCCTTTTTCAAAAAGGTTGTTCATTAATTTTGTATTTCTTAATGTCTTCACACGCTGCGCTTCATATAAATATCATTCCACGCGATAGGCACCGTGAAAGACCCATATTATGTGAGCTATATGGGGTGGGGAGATATTGACAATAACACTTTTCTCTACTAGGGCCCCGCGTTGGAAAAGTGCCCAGGGTCCCTCACATCGGAAAACCGCCCCTGCACAAATAGCCTACGTTCCAATAGTAATAACTGGATTATTGCTTTCTGTCTTCGTATATTTGCAAAACTAATATTAATAAATTTTCTGGGAACACAGCTCCGCCCGAGTCTGCTGTTCTCTGTGCTTATAAAGTTCTACTGTCCTTCACAAGGTCTCTTTCCCCAGAATCACTCATGAAATTAGGAATACTTATATACGATAGATAAATTATGTACGTCGCAACGAAATTTACTATGGTTTCAGATCATTTTTATCTTACAAATTGCAAATAAGATATTGCTGTATGTTATAGCTCAACTGTTGTTAAACTTTCAATTCCTTTTTATATCGTAACACACCCACTACTGCCTCGTTCTCCTGTTTAACACTTTATCGTAAGTGGGCGCCTTGGAGTAACAAAACATGATAATATTTAAAGCTGCGTGCATATGAAGTCAACAAACTTGCAAAATAGACCACACTGGTCTCTATTACGTTTGTAGTTGTCGAGAAAAGTAAATCCGAGAGACCAAAAACAAAAAATTTAAATTAACCATCTTCTTTCGAAAGTGTCCGCAATAAAATCGTTAGCAGAAGCTCCTCTCCTCTTTCAACAATCGTATTTGTTCTGTTGCCAAAGAAACGAAGAGTTCTCGTGTGGACTGACCTTAGTTGATCAACTTGGTTATGTATGTACACGTAACCCTGATTTTTCACACTATCCATTAAGATACCAGCAAAGCAGAACCAGATCTATTCTATACAAGCAATTAACGGTTCTAATTTTACTTAGCACCTATCTTCCAAATTTCAAAATCAATACCAATTTAAGACACCTGCTTTCATCGTAAACTAGCAAAAATGTCACTCCAAGCAAGTTCTCGTGTAGACTGACCTTAGTTGATTAACTTGGATATGCACACATAAACCTGATCTTTTAAAGACATCGATTAGGATCCCAGTAGCGCAGAACCAGATTTCTTATATATGCAATTAACAATTCTAGTTTTACTTCGCAAATGACATCCAATTTTCAAAATCAGTACAAATTTACGACCCTATTATGATAGCCAACTAGCAGAAATGTCACTCCAAGCACGTTCTAGTGTGGACCTAACTTGGTTGACTAATTTGGATATGCAAACATCACCTTGTCTTTTAACATCGAGTAAGATCCCAACAGCGCAGAACCAGATTTATTATAAATGCAATTAACAATTCTAGTTTTACCTAGCAAATGTCATCCAATTTTCAAAATCAGTACCAACGTACGACACCTATTATGATAGCCAACTATCAGAAATGTCACTCGTAGAAAATATTAGTTATAGTACCCTGTTATATGCGTACACAATTTCTTATTTCAGGTTTGCAAAGCAACTCCGTTTCTTTTGATAAAAACTCGAGAATTCTAGCTAAATTGGCTTACTTGACACGACATTTGCGCATTTCAAGGGAATCATTTAAAATTATCGTAATTCCATCTGTATGACCTCTAGAAGTCCGATGTTCTTAGGGCCTTGTTTCCCTATACATTTAATATCTGCTTTCACCATGCCGTTGTATCTTTGTTCCCAAATAAACGAGGTTGAAGATTAAACAGAGGCGAAGAAGAAGAACCTACGGATTTTAGATATGTAACTATCGATGTATTAGTATCCTTAATAAAACATCTATCATAGTATCGCCAACAGCACCTACCTTGCAGCCGTGATTAACTGACATGACATTCAAGATGAAAAACGGCAACAATAAAAAGATTGACATGAAATTAGCATTTTAGTTGCGTTCAGGGACGTGCCGTCACTTAATGCAACGCATGCACTGCATGCCTTAAAAATTTCACCTGTCACTTTCATATGTCCTTGCCTTTAGCTTTTTCAGTTTCTTTGTAGAGCATCGTAAATTCAGGTTTAATTAAATACTATTGTATCAAGCCCGTCAAAATGCTTCTCCAATCTCAACACGTTGACCATTTTCGTTAGCGGGGCGTTAGTTTTCCCAAAGTTCCCTAAACCTCCTCAAAATAGCCCAAAACCAGTCCTTCACGACGCCAACAGCCAAGTGTGTGGAAGTTGTGCACAGAAGGCATGCAGAAAGCTAGTTGCTTTCAGTTGTCATGGAAACAGTCCCTCGATGTTCAGTGATGGGTTCGTCTAACAATACATCTGGATAAAAATGCTTACGTAATTCGACGTGAATGAAAGGTCAAGGCATGCAACAATGTTTCTGCTTTCCCATTTTTTAGTTTCGTGGGAAAATGAACAACCGTGTGCAAGACGCAGCCTTTTCGTTCGCGGGATTTTCAGGCAAAATTAAAAATAATCGAGAATGGTAGACCTCTGGAGAGGCTTACGATTTAGTTGTATAAAAAGTTGTATACAGGCAGGCAAAGAAGTTCATCGTCATTTTAACATATCCATTTACAAATCTTTTAAGTGGGCATGTGGATGTCCGAAGGTGAATAGATTCTACTGTTGGCCTTGCTTGTTGTTTGCTTGGGAGGGAGGTATTTGGACAACCACTGGATATTCTGATTTGAATAATTTGCATCCGGCAAGCAAGAGGCATGGATTAAGTCAGTTTAGATGCATTTGGTAAGGTTCGTGTGAATACACAACTGAGCGAACAGAGGGACCTTGAAATTTCCAAACACAACGATAATGTTGATTAATGATATTTCATATTGTTGTGACCACGCCCTTTTTGCTCTGCTGCATGCGTATTACATTCAGTGACGGCACGTCCTAGTTGTGTAGGATGCAATAACAGGACCACAAGGGGGAATGAATGAAACGAACTCGAAGCATTTCGGTTTTTAACTTACGTCGAGTTGACACCCACTAGGAAATGAAAATCTGTCCAATTTCAAAGATATCGCTACCCTATTACACGTTGTTGCAGCGGATGTTGCGCTTTTATTTTGTGTTAGCTCGTCCGCTTTCCATTTGTTTTGGTGATATGTACATTACCCAATACTAAGTATCCGTTCGGAAGAGTGCCACAACCCCATATCCCCCTCACCCCCAGCCACCAAAAGGCCTCGTATATACTGGGGAAAGTGCAAGGCGTAAAACGAAGCATAATTTTCTTGGCGTTGAACAGTTGTGTAACACTGCATAAGCTATTGTCTCGTGAATCTTGTTTCTCTATGTTGGTGTGTGTTTCATTACTTTGCAGATCAAAGTTTTCGGTACCAAGCAGTCGAAGGATAAATACTACAAGTTTGACAAGGTATTTCCAGGATGTGCTACCAACACTGATGTGAGTGCATTTTTTATTTAATCGATAAATTTACAAATGCTTTCTCGTGTCAATATATATGGCCATGTTACTCAATTGACTTTCTTCACCTACAAATCAAACATGAAAGGACGAGACAAAGGAAAAAACACTTAGAAGAAGGCCTGTAGCTCAAGTAGGAAACACAATGACACTTAATAGAAGCCTTACAAGTAACAAAATGGAGTGTCCAACAAAAGCAACCTCATTTTAAATGATAGTGATACTTGCTAGTAAAATATGTAAATATCAAATTTATAGAGAAAGCAGTTGCCTCTTACAGTATTCCATGAGTACTCACGTCTTGCTGCAATATAATATATGGAGAGCGGTCCACTGAAGTCACCAGTAGGGGATCCGCTTTTTTGTACTTTTTGGTACTTATATAAACGTAAATGGAATTTTTACCCCACGATTCATTTTTAGCGAGTTTCCCCCCCTATTTTATATTCCATTTTCAGAAGACGGGGTTTAAAATAATAAGTTTGAAAATATACTAGAAAAGTAGAAAAGTATGTCACCAACGAGATTCGAGTCTATGACCCACGCATTAGCAGTGTGCACTCCACCAACTGAGCTAGGTGAGCTCCATAGATAACATATTCTCTTCCTCTAGTATCTTTTCAAACTTATCATTTCAAATCCTCTTTTCTGATAAACACTCTGCAACTTTCAATGCGCTTTGGACAAAATAATAGGTCGGATGGTAGTCTTTCCTCGGTCAATTAACATAGCGCATAGAGGATGGTGTCCAAAATTGCGTGGAGATGGATGCCGATGTCCCCCGGAGGAATATTGGGAGTTGATATAGTGATTACAAAAATTGAACATAACATCAGCGGGACTCACCCAGCTCAGTTGGTGTAGAGCCAACGGCGCGAATGCGTGGATCACATGTTTGAATCTCGTTGGTTACGTGCTTTACTATTTCTCAAGTATCTTTTCGAACTTCCCATTTTTATAAGTTAGTTATTGTAGAGCTATTAGCACCTAAAAGTTGTCGGTAAAGTTTTTCAAATGAAAAGCGGTGAGACCGTGACTTATTAAGCCATACGACTCCAAACTTGGAACTCTCTCGCAGCGTGTACTTCAAAGCAAATGAGCTTTACTTTCTGTACTGTCAGAGTATCCAAAATTACGGTGAAAGTTAAAGATCTCAGTTTTCCCTTAGATCCAATCCCTGTGAACTCTCTGCGCTTAATAATGTGATGTTGTTAATGCTGCGTCCAGAATATTTATTATAATCATACGGAATGTTTCTTCTTCGAAGATTCAACATTAAGTAAATCAATTTAAAAAGTGATACGAGAAAGAATCCAGCGTTCAGCAGAAGTCACTTTTAGACGATAACGGTGCTTATGAGACGTCTAAACAATTTCTAGTAGAAGTAAACCTACTAAACTACTCTTAATTGAACGCGAATTGCTTAATCTTAGTACCATCATATTTTTAGTGTGTTCAGTGCTGATTATTAGAACTAAAATTATAGACAATATTTTTAAGAAGGGTGCAACAGATCGTGCCAGTCTAGGCCCCCGTCTCAAACCTGTGTAGAAATTGTGTTTTTGTGTATATTTTAGGGCTGAAGTCATCAATAAACTTATTCTAAAATGACAAGAGCGGACTTAACCCGACTACAAATGGTAGTTAAGGTCATTTCATGTCGGTGTCACAACCCTGATCATCAAAAGTACATCCACTAATGTAACATTTGGAAGATACAAGAGAAATTAAGCCATTTGATATGATCCGAGCACCCATGTTGCGACATATTGCTCTGCCAAAGGAGTTGTCGCTATCCCGACGATAACATGCTTGATTTCTCTGATCCTAACATTAGCTCCCAATCCTCCCAAATGGACATCGACATCTACCACGACGCAATATTCGAGACCAGCCGCTCTTTACCATGTGGCTTGGCTATGGAAGAACTGCCATCAGACCCACCTGCCCAAACCCCACTGAAAGTTGCCAATTGTCATCGAGAAGAGATGATTGGATATGAGAAATAGTATGTTGCCACAGTGACTTTACAATACATATAAGGAAGGATATCCAGACATATATATTATCATGTTGTGACCCAGATTAGCTAAAGGTTAACTGATGTACCTCGTGTGACCTCTACATGCCTATAGTGGTTAATTGCAGAATCTTTTTTTGCAGGTGTATCACACAGTTGGAAAAAACTTTGTCCAAGCTGCGGTTAATGGATTCAATGGTACGCTCTTTGCATATGGACAAACAGGCTCAGGTGCGAACGGACGTTTTCCATAAAATGATGTTATTGATACTAGTTTAAAGACGTACTAGAAAAAAGTGAAAATATCACCACCGGGATTATTCAAGAACATGTTTAATTCTGTTTTTATCTAATGGTTTTATAGAACTACTTCTGCACCTACACATGAGTACACTATGCAAATGAGTCCTAAACATGTTATCAGTTAAGCCCCGCGGTGCGTAGGTGATCACTTAAGGTATTGTACAGAGAGAGGAACCACGCTAAAGGAAAGTTTTTGGCCAAAGTGTAATACGGAGGTATTGATGCCATGAAATCATTCTTCATACTTTTGGACATTCCATTTCATGTATTCCGATGCACTTTGGCCAAAAACGTTTCACTCAAAAAATATAATGTGAGTATAGTTTTTCCAGGACGTCAAGTACTTACAATCTTTGAAAGACGTTTCTTCCGTGTGTTTTCGAGGTTTTGAATGATATATGTATGCTTTACTTCAGGTTGGGCCATCGAATTTTCAATGTAAACTAAAATGCAATTTAAGTTGGATCTTTTGGCTCATCTGTAAAAACCCATTTGTGCGCATCGAAATTTGCATATTCGTGAACACAGTATTTCCGTATTGCGATAGTCGTCGTCGCCATATTATAATCAGTATTGAAAAGCCCTAGTTTTAACTTTGAAATGGAAAAAATAGCTATTCTGCGTCAACATCTTCGAGGCAAAACGTCTTAAAATCTAAAATTATAGTAGCCTACTAATGACCGCAGTTACAGAAAAATGGCCAATAAGACAAACTGCCTTGTAAACCTTGATTGTCTTACTCTTGCAGCACCGCTATTATTATGTTTGATTCTTCACGTTTTGTGTCAGACTCATTCGATAAACAAACTTCTTGTGTTAGTTTTTGATGAGCCATTTGTGCCATTGTCAACACAATGTCCTTGAAATGACGTTGCTTACATTTTTTGAAGTGTCATGTAATCTTACTCAGCTTTCTGTTAATCTTAGGAAAGACCTACTCCCTTATGGCGCCTGATGGAATGCTCTCTTGTATTGTGAATCGATTGTTTGCAAGAATATCCGAAGACAGGAATCACAGTTACAAAGTAGGTTGACACATGAAGAGTCGGCACTTTTCCAGATACCCCCCACCGCCTCATTCAGAGATAGAATCCCCCACCACCTTTTCCACAGGGTTAGGGTTACGATTAGGGTTAGGTTTAGGGTGGGGGTATATGGAAAAGTTGGTGGGGTTACTTTTTTCAATGAAGTTTTAAGCAATAGTGGTGGGGGTATCTGGAAAGTACCAAAGAGTCGTTGTGCCTGGAA
>JAAAKL020003234.1:0-22082 GCA_010016065.2 Carybdea cf. marsupialis auct. non (Linnaeus, 1758)
TAAAATGTTTGAAGTATGGAAAAAATATTTAATGTTCATGTTGACCTATTAGTAAGAAATTCATTGTCCAAAATTGAGAATGTTGCCCTTTTCCGACGTCGAGATATCAGATTTCAAAGTTTTGAATCTCTCTAACAAAACCATATTACTGGATGCTGGTTCCTAACGTAAGGAACAAAGGAATATTAAGAGAGATTTGACCAGAAATATTTAAGATTCAAACGCCTCTCATTTAAACATTTTGTATTCTACAAATGTGGTATTTTGCGAAACAACGTATTCCAGGATGGCCTTTAGATATCTGGAGTCAATTCTTACTATTTCCAAAAAGTTTGTTTTGTGACGTCATCACTTTCCCTCCGCATACGTACTGTAAGATTTGCCCATGATGTTCTTGAAATAGTAAAGAAGTCATTTCCACACTTTGTATACTATGGAGCAATTAGAAATATCTTAAGACAAGCAATTCAAATAAAGGATTTTATTGGATTAAATAATTATGCTGGAAATATGCTGTTGTTTAGTGATTCATTACCCGTTTTATGAATATTTTCTATCGTAGAAAAATTGACGTATGGAATAAAAGTACAGGAAAACTAACGTATCGGAAACAAATTGTCTTTTATAGAAACGTACCCCGTTTAGACAGGTAAAAGTGTAACATTCCAGCAGAACTCAGACAAAGTCAATACATTTTTTATCATTTGGAATATTAAACTGCTGAAAAAGCAACAGTACCTTAGACCAAAGTCCGGGCGAGATACCCTTATCCTAAAAACGTTTCAATGAGGGAGCGAATTTTCTTCTAGTTATGGCACACGGTTTGATGAGTATTGGTTCCTTGTCGATCCGAACACTTTTGCATTCAAAGAAGGTAATATGACAAAAAGCAACCAGAAATCAAGAACGGTATGCATAAAATAAGGTAAGTGAGTACTATAAAACTAAGATTCGAGCCATACCTGAGCTTTACATTAGCTGATTGTTTCCATAAAATATCTACTTCCATGGTAGAAACTCAATGTTTTAATGCTCCTCCTAATTTTCAGTGAATCTTAGTTCTATTTTCAAGGTCACACGTAGAAGACGTTATGCTATCTATATTAGAATCTTTTAATCACATAACTTCACGTGTTACTATTACTTAAACTGAATCCGTTTCCTATGAAAGAAAGAGAAACCTTCTTAAGCAGTTTGTTTATCCTTGAGATATCTTTGAAAGTGCAGACAAAAAACGGTTTGGAATGTAACAAATTGGCGTTTATTGTCCTATTCCTATTGTCAGGATGATATTCTGCAAGTCCATGCAAAAAACTAATGGCCACAGTGGTATTCCATACTGATGAACTCGAATAGGTTACTTTCCTGGCAAAAGATTTTACACACAAATTGCGTCATTCAAAGCTTCCGGACGGGCTTCTGACTTCATAAGTGACTAACGTGACTCTTTCATTATACATCATGAGGCGGTTACCCTTTGAATCGTGATAGCCTGTCGTATCTAAATCCATACAAATTGGCTTCATCATATGGGCTTCTAAGGTCTTCTGCAACCAAGACTTTCAAAAATTTTAAGGAGCTACTTCAATTAAGTATTCTTATGCGCTGGATCAATTCCTGAGACTCGTTTCAATTCTACGTCATAAAGTACGAAATATAACCCTAAATTATGCATTTGTTTGTACACTTTAAAGAAGTTGTCCATTGAACTATCATTAGTTTGATTCATGCAAATACTTACAGTTCTATGAATTATAGATCTCATGATGAAAACGAGATTCGAAGCATAACCTATGCAAACAACAATTGTGACATCTGATTGTGACTGCTTTTGCGTCTTTTCTAACACGGTTACTGATGATATTGTGCCTATGTTACCACGACATCGAAAGAGTAGAGGTACCATGTACAAGAGGCTCGATGCATGTAGGCGAGTTTAATAAGAAACAGACGTGAAGCTAAGGGTCGTGCAGGTCAGTTACGCCACTACCTAAAAGATTAACAACGTGAGAAAAGAGAAACCAAAGGACTGAGGAAACATCAATTTGTAATCATAAAAAATCCGAAAACTTTCAAAAACAGTATAACTCACTTTGAAATGCACTAATATGTTACCAAAAATGCGATTAAAAAATTCAAATCCCGTATTTGACTGACGGATGTTGTTGACGGAAGTTGTTCGCTAAGTTTTAAATAACAGAAACTCTTTTAACAACGGTCTTTGATTCTGATCACGACGTTCGTCGTGCTTAAGATTTATGCCACGACAATAGCAAATGTTCTCGCAATAGTGTGCATGCACACTGTCGTTGAGAAAAACCTTCTACTCAGAGCAGATGAGCTCAGGCACGAGTTTGGTGACGTCATACTTGATTGTTTGGTTTTCAGATCGTAATAACAGTAAATGCTCATGAAATCAATTTCGTGTCTTCATTGCCTTTAAAGTCTTTAGCATAACGAAAATATTAAGGAAGGAAAATATTAATTTTAGAAGATCTACAAATGCCAGAAGCATAACTTCGAAAAAGATCTCGAACGTTTCAGAGCTCGTGGTATAAGAAAAGGATCAGTTATGTGGTAATAGAGATCTCCAAGGCCTTCCCTGTTTGCCTTGTTTGTTATTGAAACCAAGGATATCGCATACATGGATAAAGACTGGTTACAAGAACATGGAAGACCTTTGACAGTGTTTTCGAGCATAAGAGCATTTTAGACGATATGATGTCTGGGGTAAGAAGACAAGAAATTAAAGGACTTGACGAAGAAGTGTCGAAGAACCGTCAAATACTAAGAACGAGGCTGTACTATACGTAAGTAGGTAGAAGCTTCATGTAGTGGAAACAACGAATCCCTGAGTACTTGAAACAGGAGAAATTATAGTGAAATGACTTGTGTGTATCGTATTTGAACGTCTTCTGCAAAGGAGCATAGAATTAGTGGGGGAAGGGAAGAGGGAACACGCCTATTTTAATGGTGTTTCCAGTGACTTCTAAAAAATGTCTTGATGATACCATTGGAGACACAATCGACAAGGGTATTTGAGAGTGTATTTTCTTCTTAAGTATTCAAGTGGAAGAAATGATAGTTGTTGCTCAGTTAAAAGGTGCCAATATCGTGGAAAAGTTTCTAGGCATTTCCAATGTGTGTATAAATATAAGTGCATATTTTTCTATTTCAGTTTTAAGTTGTAATATTTGGATGTCTGGTTTAAACGAGGAGCCAAAATTTTGGGTAAGACAAAAATTACTGAGTGTGGGGTAATAATACCTCACAGAGGGTCTAGCAAAATTCCCAATTTACTGAGCGTCCTCCTTCCCCTGTATCACGGGCATTGTTAGGATACTAAACCTTTCTAAAGACCATGTCATCCGCATGGTATTTTTTTAAGTGTCTATAGCACAGCGACAACTTCATAATATGTAGATAAGAGGTAGTAATGCTCACAAGGATGTCAAGGGGGGTTTAAACAATTTGGGTACCAAGTCCCAATGGCACACTCAATAGGGAGTGGTAAGTTGCTTTTCTAATACTGTCCTATGACACACTTTAAGCATGAGCTGATACCTTGGCTTTATTACTGATAAGATCCAGATATTTTCTTTACAAATTAAGCACATTTATTGCTGTGCGCAGGGATTCGGGAAGAGAAGGTCTCGAAATAGTGAAACGGCAGAGGTAGACCTTTGTAAGAAATCTAGAAAGGTTCCTGATATTGTAGCATTAATAGCAGGTTTAGGCTTTTCAAAAAATCAGAACCCAAAAGCCAAGGTTAATTCTGAAAAGGCTGCCTATTTTCATCTTCTTCATCACCAAGCTACGGGTTGTTTGTCACTCCTAAAATCGAGCATAGATACGAAGATCGGAAGAGGCTTTATCTGTAGGGGAGCTGAAATGTTACTTGACTATACAAGCGGAGTCGGTGTTGTTAAAACGTTTACATTAAACATCACCACTTACTGAATTATCTTTCATTTTCAGCTGCTTCCAGGCTTTATTTCGTATTTCATTTGTTAATATTTGTTAAATATTTTTATGTAGAAAAACTACTAGGTTCATAATTGAAAAAGTGGGGAACTATTGTTGTTGTTTTTTGTTTTTATCGCTAACGCCATTTATAAATCACTGATTATTATGTACACAAGTGTGAATACAAACATTGTGAAGACAAAGTGATGAAAAAACTCTTGTTATTCTGTTAACAAGCCCTCAAGTGCCTGGAGCCCCGTATACACGGAGCAACATGTGGTATCAACATGTTGAACAAAACCCGTTCAGAAAACCCTGTCTTTTTATACAACTGTGTTTTACAACTGCGTTTTCGTTTGAAAAAGCAAAACCTTTTTTTTATATGTTAAAGAGATATGGTATTAACTAGAACTTAGGTAATTCGCTCATTTCCGTCTCAAAACGTCTATGAAATATCGTAAAATCTGTTCTAGCTTCCCTTCCTCCCTCTCGTGTGACCCTCAAAAATGCATCGTCCCTTGGCTGCTTTGCCACAACATATTGTGAGAAATAGAACGTGTTCTATTCTAAAGGAAGTTGTATCAACATGTGGCGTGCAACA
This sequence comes from Carybdea cf. marsupialis auct. non (Linnaeus, 1758), assembly GCA_010016065.2. Lineage (NCBI taxonomy): Eukaryota > Metazoa > Cnidaria > Cubozoa > Carybdeida > Carybdeidae > Carybdea > Carybdea cf. marsupialis auct. non (Linnaeus, 1758). The sequence goes on from JAAAKL020003234.1 coordinate 4,568, forward strand.
AAAGTTGTACAACTTAGCTCTTTTACACGATGCAACATGTTGGGCGCAACATGCTGTGTTAACATGTTCACTGTGTATACGGGGCTTTAGGAGCCAAACGTGAGAGCTAAATGTAAACAGATATGATGACTAACGAAGCTAACTAAAAACCATTGATATATTTATTTATATATATGTTATAATAACGGTTTTACATAACTTAAATATGTTTGTTTATATTTCTTGAAATTTCTATTAATAGCTATCTTAACATGCTCTAAAATGTTTGTATAGTATTATCAACTTATGAGCTGTAGAACATCTGATTTTGTCAGTCATAAGGTATAGATGGGTGACTAAAAATGGGTGCTAACCACATACAGTGAAGAGATCTTAATAAAATGCTTAGACCGAAGTTGCTTTTCCATTGCTTCACAATAAGTAGTTTCTGGGCAGTGTTCGTCTCTTGTTCACATACGGACATAGAAAGTACGTCTGTCAAAGTACTCTTACTTTGTATAGCAAAAAAGAACGTGGTAACATCCTCACAGATATTCTCATTTATAGACTCTCCCCTTCCAGTAGAATACTGTTACCTACCTTTGTGAATTATGTTCGCTAAGTTTTTCCTTGAGACTCATATCCCTGAAAACTGAATTTTTCAGCCTTTTTAAATGCAAAGTCATTATTGAATTTCACGCTATGCCATCCTCATTCAAGTCAAAAAATAGTTTGTCGCAATGTTTATTACATTTTAGAAAAATTTGATTTGCGGCCCCATTCATCAATTTCTACTAAATTGTGCCAAGTTTAGGCATCAGGCATCAATAGTGAGGCGGGATACATGGTAGGTTTTTGCAGCAATGCATACATTTGCTATTCAAGAGTATGTAATGCATTTGCACAAAACAACGAAACCACATGGTACTACAAAAATGACATCTCTATTTCGTGTCATTTTAATAATCTGTGCTATAAACAAACATTTGGGTATGTAATAAAAGAAAAGTTTCCTCGTGCGGATGGATGGAATGTGCGCAATCTTTGATTTCTTTTAGACCAAATCTTTTCATATCAATAGAAAATTTAAACTGTTTAAATAAGGTTGTGGTGCATAACAGTTTAATAATCATTCGAGAAGTAAAGTTATTGAGGTTTCGGAATGAAGTCGTTATTTCCTCTTTCTAGCTTGCTATAGCTAGTCCAAATGTCTGTAAAGAAATGATTCTGAATGTTTATAAATGTGAAGACTAAGCCTATGTAATCAAGGGTTATGAATGTTTTTTTGCTGTTGTTCCATTGGGCAATTTTTGTGATAGATTGATAAGGCCAAACGATACAATAAATGATATTACAATACCCTTCGTAGGGTGTTAGAGCAAGCAAGTATTTCGTTCAATAAAGGATTCATTCGTTTTCGCCAGACACTGGTCAGGGCAATCTCCTGAAGTGAAAGTAGAACGGTGTTACAGTAGAACTTATAAAAAATAATAGGGTTTGAATATATTACGTTTGAAGAGATACTAGAGAAAAGTGAAAGTGTCAGGTTTGGAACAGTTTGCTGCAAATAAAACCAGTATGAGTGCCATGTTTTCGGTCACCCGTCTTATTGAGTGAATTTCAATAGAACTACTCTAGCTTAAGTGGTGAAAGTTATTCTAAAGATGTCGGGACATTTGAAAGCAGAGTATGTCAATGTCGCACTGAACCACAAACCATGGAACACCTAGGACGGTGTACCGTACCCACTTTTCTCGCAGTTTCTACAAATTTGTTTTTGTCAGCTATTGAATGTAGTCATAGATACAAGTTTCCTCGTTTTAGAGACTCTTCTAGTATTTGTTATCTCACATCATATCAATTGTCATTAATAAAACAGATATGATATTAATCTTGTGCTTTTGATCAAACTGCGAGTTTAACGAAATAAAGATAATTTGAATCATTCAAAGTTGAAGTATCACTCGGAGGGGGGAAAAATTGTGGTTTTTACTACAAAGAGTTCAAGAAACAATGGATGCTCACGTTAAGGAGTTTTATAAAAGGTAAAGTGGGTAAAGAAAACGCCCAAAGTAACATAACGTTACGTTTAGATGATTCCAAAGGAACCCGTTGTCACGGCCCCTTGAAATCCATTGTATCTATGAGGTGAATATAGATGTAACTACGATATTCATAATTGTGGAGATTCTAAAAATAAAACAATTTTAGATAGTATCAGCCTTAATGGGAGAGGTGATAGTTACTCGATTCAACTCGATAAGCTTGCGGAGTAGAGAGAATACGATGGTTGTACGGCTGTGAGCCGGAGGAATGTTCTGTACTCTTAGACACCTTTAGTGATGGAGGTCAACAACTTCCACTATCAAGGAAGAAAATGTAATCAAGTTATCGCTGGAAGATCTAGAGAGGGCAGGGGCAGTTAAAAGTGTACAAACTTAGATTCAAAGCTTACCGAAAGTGATGTAATAGGTAGCTGTGCATTGTATGTCAAACTGTTTTCTTGTTATGTCATAACAGAATGATGTCAAGTAAGATCTACTTCTTCTTGTTTTTATCAAGAAGCCAAATATGATGATCGAGTTTATGTTTCTTAAATAGTTATGATTGTCATATATACTTTGAAGCGCTCTACAGCCGTAGTGGGCCGATTACACTGCCTGAAGACGGGTATATCAACAGGGGCCTTGGTCTCTTAAATGTAACATTTCTGAAAAAAAATACTGTCGTATTTACCGGGGACCGCTGCACAATGCCCCCAGGCAGGAGCCAGCCTTTTTTCATGTACTATTTAGCTTCTAAAGGGATATTATTGCATTCAGTATCTTGCCATTTTGAGTTGCTTTGCGTTTAAAAGTGGTTTAAAATCTACTAAGGATACGCCTCGCATTGTTATCTATATGATTAATAAAATTACGTCATCATCTAGGGTTGTGAAACCAACCATCCCCATCCATAAAAATTTTCAGGATACGCCACTACAAGAAAGGTCGGTTCAAAATGTATTGCTAAATACGTTAGGATTTTCATTCGCATATGAAGACAGTGAGACCTTCATTTAAACCAGAGATTATGAAACCAGAGTGTAGATTTTAAGGTAGCCACATCCTCTTGTTCACTATTGTAAAATGTCCCCTTTACCCCTTGCTTGAACCGCTACTGCAAATTTCAAATGCAGGAAATGACGTCTTTGAAACTCGTGATCAAATGCATTATCAAAGTCCTACACAACTAACATTGAATCTTTACACAAGAAATTTGTTTTCGTGCGGCTAACGTTTGTTAGAGCATCTTCTTTAGATACCTTAAGCCCTTAAAATTGAAAAGCTTTGTAAAACGAGAAAAGTAGTCTAACGAAGCGAAAACTGTGTCTCCGAACAATCACTTACATAAATATCTTACTAAATTTTGGAGTTCATGTATGTCTACCAACCATGGTCATTTGTATAAAAAATGTATCAGCGGGAGATTCAGTGGAATCTTTGGTAAAATACAATGACGATTGCTTAAAATAGAGCCCTGGCAAGTTATATCGAGCTAACATTACTCAGAAAATGTACGTAACATTTAGACTTTTAATATATTAAATTCTTAAAGACCTTTTACTGTGATCCAAGTTTTTCTCTGTTGATTACATCAAATATCGCATATCAGAATTGAGAATCAAGATTACCATATTTGATATTTAACTATGATTCTGACATCCCCTATGGATGAGGGAGTTTGCGGTTTGTGGCCCCTTTAGTCGGCAAAGTTTTGAAAAAGAGGGCTCCACACCCTAAATATCATCACTGTTACTAGCATTTTTGTAAGTAGGCATCTGCAGAAGGTTTAGAATGCATGTTTATTAAAAAAAAGAAGGGTAGATTTTACGTGTTGACTTTGCAAACTTGCCAGGTCGTTTAAAGAAAAGCTCGGATTCAAGGGGTCTATAGCTAGGCTTGTGATTCCAACTCACATTTTAAAACGCCTATTTGCCGTGCGTCATACTCAGAAAAATGATTCCCTGTCCGAATATTGGGAAAATGATAAATCAAACATCTGATTCTTTCTTACACACTGACTCTTAACAACTAAAGAGAAGAAACAGGTAGTAAACTGTAGTTAGTGGGGAAATCAATGCTTTATTTAGCTTAGCTATGATGGTGTATCATCGAACATTCAATCGGCATGAACTGAGTAAAAGAACAAACCATCTTGGCTATGAATACATTTGAAAAATTTAAGGATAAAGATTTCATCTACTAGTGTTCCTATAATCGTTTTTACCTTCCAGAATTAGTCATGGGTTACTCAAACATAAAGCACACAACATTTTACCAGGGACTTTACTACACTCCACACGTTGCATTTGAAGTTATCGTCTGTTATCGAAATAACGTAAAATGATCTCTATAAATAAAAGTATTTGATGTTCTCGTTTGATTTCAAGATGATCTTGCGTAAAAATTAAAACAAACATGGCAAAAAGTTTGGCACTCGGAAAATCAAGATTTGTGTAATCGAGGTATGGATGGTAAAAAAGGCACTTCAACATAGAGGTGGGGAAGGCACCTCTCCTATGGGGTCCCACTTGGACCTTATCCTCGCACTAAAGGTAATACCAAATGTACATTCCATCTATATGTATATATACATACATACATGACCCGTAAGCATGGAAAGCTGAGTGAACCTTGACACAGTTTCCATTAAACTAATCCTCGTCCGTCACTTTTGAATGCACCGCTGGAACCATTAATCACAACGCCGTCTTAAAAAGTGAGGTGGTAATCAGAAAATTCTTATCAGATAAAAAGTTGTCTGAAGAAAACATCAGCTCGCCTAATCTTTTGTTGGTAATGCTGTACAATGCATCGCAAACTCGATATAGTAAATCAGTATTACAGCCAGCATTATGATACTGGTTCCCTGAAGTTCGTTATATTCAGAGTGGACTGTTTTATTCTACTGTAATTTAGTAAACTAATATCAGGAACAAATGGATTATGTACACAGAGATCTAGTAGATGTTCACACTATAAGTTATATAATTAGGTTTATCACAAATTATATCGATTTATCCTACATCCATTAGCCTCGCTTTCAACAAAACGTGGACCACATGGAAACATATATAAAATACCATTAAAATAGGAAGAAACATACCTGGTCTTTCACTCGTACGAATGTTACTCTTCTCTAAGGTGTGGCTAGTCGCTATGTTGCTAAATTTGCAGCAGACTGAATTACATGCTACAATTGCGTTTGTAAACCTTAGAACAGTGTAAGTACGTGGATACTACTCTTGATAGCTCAAACTAAGAGCTGTCGCAACTAATGTTTGTTTTGCTTATGATGCACTCCCGCTGGTTTGTTATGAACGGCTGATATGTACCCTTGTATAATTCTATGCCATACTGATGTGTTTTGCTAGCCACACTCTCTAAAACAGACTTACGTTACTCATCAAGTAATATCTACGAGAATTTCTGTGGCTGTTAATTCAATAGTTGTTGATGCTGTGGTTTCATTTAAAGCTATGTTATTTAAAATACAGACAGTTTATTCTCTACAGTAGAAACACCATTATTGTTTTATATTGAACGTGAATTGTAAGACTTATTCAAGATGCTCTTCACCTGAGAATTTTAAGTCCTTCATTAAGAAGAGGTATCGATGAAAGACATTATAGAGGATGGAGAACCTCCTTTACATTGAGTTACAATAATATCCATATCACGGATCAAATACCAGCTAAGATCGCTATCAGTTCGTAATCAATAGTTGAGTAGTAGAAGCTTTGAGAGAGAAGACAATATACATGCCCAGAAAACGTCTCTTTCGTGTATCGTTCAATAACGACGACTTCTTCGTAACTTTAATTTTAGTAACAATAAAGAGACTATTTGGTTTGGGTTGGCTATTGTTGTACGTCTATACATCCGACTTCCGACTGTAGAAACTTAAACAAGAAATACTAACTACTTTAAATTTAACAATATGATCTCAATTTCATCGGTTGCTCCAGACGTCCAAATCCCCCATTTACCGTTTCCCTAATACGCTTAAACATTTTAGGTATTCAGAGATGTAGTAGCGAACGATACTATTATCTTGTTTGTCATTTGATGTGTTACTAAGATATTTTAATGCAATAGTAAGAGGGTGAAAATCTACGCAAAACAATGTAGTTAATGGAAGTTGGCACCTACCTTATCAGCAAATTGTAAAATGGATAGAGTTCTCTTGGCTAAATGCCTCTTTATTTTCAAATGTTGAGTTCAAGTGTAAGAACTACCAAATATTAGAACACCATAGCACTGGCTTGTTTGGAAGATAACAACGATATCGAACTAAGAGGAATACGTCCAGTAAATATCAGTGTACCTTGCTAACGTATCAAACTGACGAACCAAAGAGAAAATACTGTGTGATACGATGCTGTCCTGTATGTTTAACACCTTGCTATAAAACGTACGGAAGTATAAATCATTGCAACAATTATGATAACGGACTGATAATTTGCTGAACAAGATACAACGACTTTGTACAAGCGACAGCGTTAACTGACTTTACAGTCTTGCATAGATCACTTGTTGATAATACATGAGTGTTAGACTAATCTGGGCATAACAAACTATCACTGCTGATTCTTTTTTTTTAAAGATTGAGGCTTCAAGAACACGTCTAGCGTTAAATTCATAGAATCTTTCTATACAGAGGGTCAGACCTTGGAATTCCATCGTTGTCACTTGCTGGCTATTTGGAAGGGTAGACAAGAACGTACAGTAAACTAAATCCACATTCTGTCTGCAATCATGTTGGATGGTATTGATACGAAGATACATTCTTTACGTGCGGAATTGTTTAATAAAATATGCCTTTAGTACAATATTATTCTGACCTGTACAAGGATGATTCATTGAGATGAAGAACAGAACTCTTGCGGTAGTAAGACGTAAGTGCGATGAATGGGAGCAATTGCGTTACTTGGAGTTACTAAGGGGCAATCTGCAAAATGACTATCCAGTTGTTAAATTGGAGACAGTTTCCTGCCACGGGTTGCTTTCCCTCAGAATGATCAGCTTTAAAACGTACCCAAAAGATCAGTTTGTTCGAATAGCGTTTTGAAGACTGTACAAGAGCCAAAGTAAAAGTAGAAATACTTTATAACGAATAGCCTTTAGTGCTTGTATTCCGAAATGATTATATTATTTAAGTTATGTAGATAGGTAAAAAAATGTAACAGAAAATTTCTTATACAAAAATTTTCTTTTAATAAAGATACAATATATTGTCAGGGTTGCGTCGGCAATTAAAAATACACTTGTCTTTTTGGTTCTCTGTCTACCTATCTGTCTACCTATCTGTCGACTTGTCTGTCCACCGGTCTGCTGCTCTGTCTGTTTTTTTAAAATTATAAATGCATAAAAGAATTAAAAGTGATATTCTGAAATAATTTAAAATGATCAAAAAAGGTCAAAAAATGATCTTTCGAGTGCATGTAATGATTGTGAGAACATTGTTGTTCAGAGAGTCTTTGACAGCAACAATAGAAAGTTTCATTTAAACTGTAAGAGGATTAATCATAGGTTATAAGGAAAACTCATACTAGGATGTCCAGTTCTCCCCACCCCTTACCACCTTATAAGCGATAAACCTATTTGTAGAAGTTAACAATAACATTTTTATAAGATGGATCGTGATAACTTGAGCTTTATAAAAAACATTGAAACATCAAATTTATCTTTAACAAACTCGAGATTAATACAAGAGTAAAGGGTTGAATGGGTCTAATGATATAATGTAATGAAGCTGTTGCAACCAGCGCATGGTAGAGCAACTCCAAAGTAGCATAAATAAATATTCTTTTTTTCTATCTAGTGGAGGAATTGTAATCTCTTTCAATTTTTACTCAAGTCACAATAAAATATAACAACCCGATTGTGTGCCCCCTATGTAAACTCCAAAGCAGAAATTTATCCAAGCAAATGACATCAAGGTGAACCCGGTGCTCAGAGTTTGTTTCGAACTCTACTTTAACCGGGTATGTAAAACAAAGTCTGTTTACTAGGCTACCCCATATTGATGTATAGAATTACCAAAGTAGACAGTTTGACGTGGCAATTGACATTAGGATTTATAGTAATGTTGTACCAACATAAGTAAAGACATAACAGTATCAGTAACTAGTAATAGTAGTAGTAGAAACAGTAGTAGCAGCCATAAAAGCTGTCTGCTATTTGCAGATAAACGCGTACCTTCTGCACACTGCCTAGAACATATACGGATAATTTGCTATCAGCATAGAATAAAGCCACTGTCATGTTTCAACCTCTTCTCCTGGAGAGCCGCAATGACCCAGAAGATTATATGGAGCGATCCAGACTGGTTTCAGTCAGAAGAATCTATTACCTGGGAAGTGTCATGAACTACTGAGCCTCTCTTGACGATGAACTAAGGCAACACATCTTAAAGGTTAGTGTTGCCGTTTGACTGACAGACTATGGACGATTAATGAAATCACAATGTTGATAAGTATCCGAGTCTATCAAGTTGCAGCATTGTCTTCCCTCCTATACGACAGCGAAACGTGGACCCCGTATAGTAGGCATATCAGCAGTTTGAGGCTTGCCATTTGTGTTTCAATCTCAGAATCTGTAACATACGCTGGCTAAAACCGTTTACTTAGCACTGCCGTTCTGGAGTAATGCAGGTTAGCGAGCAAAGACTTCCCCCTACTTCCCTTCCAGCTACGCTACGAGACACTTTATACGGATGTACAGCACTTGAACATCCACGTCGCTCTTCTACGGACAGCGCAAAGGTAGGACTCGCCGTCATGGACGACCACGATTACGTTACAAAGACACTCTTAAAGGCAATCTCAAAAAGAGTAGACTGGACACGCCCACATGGAATATAACCTCAAAAATTGCAAAAGGTGGAGGGGTCACCGCATCTTTGCAGTCAGATGTTTTGATTAAAAAACCGGATCCTGCTCTTAAAGCAGAAAAGGTAAGCATGGAGAAAATGCGATCCAGAATCTGTAGGAAAGTTCAGATACTAAGACTGTGGCAGAGAGTGGCTCTCACTCGTTGGACTGTCATGACATCGAAGTATGCACCCACATGAAGACGCACATTCGTAGTAACTGACAAGAGATTTTATCAGTAGGAATTCCTCAATACATACACCAAATAGTTGATTGATTGACAAACTGAATCTATAGGATAATGCATTATTGCAATAGGGTGGTAAAACAGAACAAAAAGTTCATAAGGGCATTAAAATGATGCGAGATGACGCATTTCAACCTAAGACTCAATAGCATTTTATTGCTGAAAATGGAATGAAATAGTAGCGTTAAAAGCATAGACCAACTGAAAGCTAGGCTTTTCCATGATTTGAAACCAGATGAAAAATCGAAAGTAAGAAGAAACTATGCTTCCGACAATGACAGCTGTACTATTTAGTTAGCTTGAATTGAGGTACCTTTAAAAGTATTGAATGCATTGTCCAGTGGTGTAGAGACTGGGCGTGTGCAGGGAATTTAACACCCTCTAGCGAGATTTTAATATAATTTCAGGTAAATTCTGCCTCCCCCCTGTTTAATATAGGTACATTTTAAACTTTTTATATAAAAAACCTGGAATGTCTTTGCTTTCGTCGGCCCCCTTAACTGGATATTCAGGTAAAAATTTATTTATTTAAAATAAGTTTTATAATAAACTCAACCCCTCCTGTAAGAACCGTCTCACATGAAACCTTCCACATAACATACCTTCTCATAACCTCTCAAGAGGCTTAGATGCTAAAAAACAACACCTGATGAAACGTATCGAATGAATAAATGACGTGGCAAGAACCTTAGCTGCCCAAATTACAAATCATACTGTTGTTCAATTGTTTTTATTCTAAAAATAACACCGATAAACCATGCGTATTAAAAACTAAATATCTAACAATTATAACGAAAATACGAACTTGAAATTCTGACAAATCCTGATAAATATTACAAATAAACAAATAAATCAAGAAGTACCTCATGAGTCCTCGAGATCAAGACCAAAGCACCACAGCTTGTTTTTCTAACTAAGTGATCTGAGGTCTCTCTCTCTCTCTCGTACCTAACCTTACAAAGTAAAATATAAGCTATTTTTATCAGTTTCGAATCTTTACGAATGACGCTAGTGCGTGGTCGGGCTCCCCACTACACCGCATGCGAGACTTGACTGCGGAACAAAGAGGGAATAACGCATCGAAACTTCCCTAAATCGAAACTAACAGTATTAGGCAATCAATCTTTGGCGAATAATTTTTATCTCTGAAGGTGGGCCAAACACCTCCCCTGCAAGTACGCCATAGCCACAATCCTGGTGATGTGCATAAATTTTGTTAACAGTAATGTTTCGTCATTGTATGTATTTTGAGTTCCGGACAGATAGAGGCTGATACCGTAAAATACAGGCCAAAATTCCTACCTCTTTCCATCTATAGCCTTGATTTCGTCTCCTCCTGACAATGTTGTGACTGTTACAGGTCGATTTCGTGTTCGTGGCCTCGAGAAATTTCTTTAATGTGTGACAAGCTTTTCAAACGCTTAATCCAATTTTCCAGTCTGCAAGGTGTCCTAACTTTAAATCCCCTTCAAAAATGCTCGCATATGATTGTTACTGGAGTACAAAATAACTGTAGGACACGTAGATTTAGTCAACACTGTCGGTGTAAATGCCTTCAAGAGGGACAGTATTCAGTAGTGTTGGTCTGGATAACAGCGGCGGCTGGTGACCTTGAAATGGTTTTCTTTGAGGGGGAGGGCTGAAGCTATTAATTGGAAAAAACCAACCCACTAAAACTAAAACAGCTTAAACAGGGTATAAAAATAAAAGTAAAATCAAGTGTAGTAAAAGGTTGATTTAAAAATTGATTTTCAATAATCTATTTGCGTTAGCATCCCAAATTGAAAAAATGTTTAGTTCACTGAATGTTTAGTACTTGCTACCCTATCATCATCACGTGAAGACCTTCGCATTGGTATAACAGCCAAATAAAAGGCAAGGAAAACAGGAAGCTTGTACAGTGAGTTTATAGCTAATTGGGCGTCACTAACCTTAGCCCTGTCACTAACACTAGCCCTAAACCAAGCCCTAAACCCTAACCCTAACCCTAACTTCAATTTGACCGCTCGTGTAAGACCTGGGCAATCTATAATCCAATCAAACCTTTTGTACCATGCAAACTTACAGCTCCGGCAGGAACGGAAAACATTTGCTAAACTAGCTTTATCTGTGGCTAAGCGTTTAATTTTCGAGTCTTTCCTTGATACTTAACTTAAGAGAGATGGCTTGGCTTTAAAGCAAGCTATTGTATTAATTGCTAACACGTGTAATTCAAAATATCAACGAGTGCATAAAGCGAAGTACGGTGTCCTTCGAGAAACTTTACAGATTATTCTAAGGTTACTCGTTGAAGTAACGTAGAAAGCAATTATTCTTAAGCAACAATAACTTTTCAATGAGTCATACCTGATGATCAGTTTGGTTCAGCACGGCATCTAGAGACTTCCAACAGCCCGCTGCCAGGTATTTGTTTATGTGCTCTTGGTTGATGATCTAATGATCACAACGAGTTGATTTCACTTCAAAGAGAGATTGCAAAACTCATAGGCTCGTCTGATCGGGCCCACAGGAGAATAATGAACCTTATTCTCTAAAACGAGACGCTTTTTCTTTCAAGGGTTTGATAGAGGACAGAGGGCATAGCCCAAAGAATTGACATGGAGGCTAAAATAAAAAGACGTACAGCATGTGCGAAGAAGCTTTGAGAGTAGTTACAAATTGCGGATGGTATCGAGCTCGATGTTATGAATTCCGAGAGGATATGTGTAGGATGTTTTACCAACAGAAAATGGTGCTGTTGTGACAGAGAGCTTAACAGATGGCAGATTTAGTGGTGTTGCATGATTGTAGTGAATTTGTTAAGGCAACCCTATGGAAAGTATTAAAAGGAGGCTGAGCCCCTCCTGCCTCTGTGTACGAGCCGCCACTGCTGGATAGCAGCTTTCATGTTTGAAAGCGGCACGAATCGAAGAGCCGGTTTTTAGGCTGTTGTTGGAACTTTCAATAACTTAAAGGGGTGACATTGATAACCTAGACTGCATGCACGGTTTATATTGAACCTGCAAAATAGACTACATGGTCACTAATTAAGATGACAACTTACTTCTCCTCTTTAATTGCTGAAAGATACACAGCTGTCTTAATGTCAGATATGGGCAAGTTAAGCGTTTAACTGAGATCGGGAGACACGGCCGCCAATTCCCCCTCCCCCTTTCGTGATCACGCCTTTGAGTGTTACCGAAGCATTCAAACTTTCCACCGTTAATTGAAGTCCTATTTTCGGTGATCCGCTAGAATTCAAGAAGGACAACTAAGGACAACATTTAGCAAGAGTAGCTGAGCCTGCTTAGTGAAGGTTTTGGGCACCTTTGAGGTTGTTTAGCATTTTGAGTATTTGGACATTAACATATCTTCTTTGATTAAAATGTATACACAAAATTGTTGTTATTTCTTGGCTACAACCATTGATACAGGTATTGCATCTCGATGTACAAGATAAGAGTCAGAATCTGATTTCTCGAGTTGTAGGATGCAGACCACCCTCCTCTCTTCGACCTCCTTCCCATCGCTGGAGAAAACTACATGAATATACGAAAATATTTTAGTGATCTTTGTATTATGAAGAAACACCCTTTGGAGTTATTGTATTGATTTCTAAGCTTATTGATCCAATCGTTTACATGTATCATAAAAGACTGCTCAGTCCTAATTGAAGGCAATATTATTGAGTGGTTAATTCTATGTAGGAGTGAGGCAAGGCTACATATTCTCTCTATCCCTTTTTAAAACCCTGACTTGTTTGGCCTCGTGATGAGTAAATGAGAAGAGTGTATTGGTGTAGATGAATTTTTGGGACAGAGATTGAAAGGGACTCAAGTAAAAAGGCAGACAGATTTCATCTATTGAGTACACAGGTATTCCATTTCTGACATAAGAGGACATCTCTGTCAATATCGAAAAATGGAGATTGAGATATTCCAGTGAAATCATGCTCATAACGCATAGTAAATAATGTAATATTTTTAGATACTGTTGTATAAAGCATACGCTTTCTGCAATGTATAAATATTTAAACATACTCTAGCACTGACGACCAACACAGACATTAAAATCTCTTGCTTTGGCCGTAATCACAGTGCCATTGTTATCACTGAAATAAAATATAATTTAGGTACAGCTATCAAAAGCATGCCGTCGTATCTATGTTTCTTGTTGATTGAGTGCCACAGGGGCATTAGCTGAGAACAAATTGTATAAGTTCAAATCAGATTATCCAAGCTGATCCTTCTTTTATATGTTGATCACCTCAGAGGAATCCTTTTAATGAGCAAAGATATTGTTCAGTAGAAATTTTCGTCCGTAGTTAATTAGCAGATACTAAATTTTTCTATAAGATAAACATTTTGCTGATAGATGTCTGACTTTCCCATGACGCTTGGAGGAAACAGAATTCTGTACTTAATTCCCATTCCACTGACGTACCAAGACCTTCTGTATTTATAGCAATAGCACAATACGCAACTCAAATCTTAATTAAATTTCTGTTCGGCAGCTTCCAACACTTTATCCTTAATATCAGGTACTTATATGTGATGGTTTTGCATAATCATATCAGGTTCGAATTACAGGAAGGAGCTAATAAGAAAAGCATCCGAAACACGTTAGAATGTGTTCCTTGATTCAAGTTATTGGCAAACATAAAATTAAACGTAGCAATTAAACGGTAACTTAAGAATTTTAATTTGAAACATTTTAATAAACTTCGGTTCGTTGACTGAGAGTATCTTAATGTGTTTAAAGAATAGAAAAGAATTTACAACGTATCCAGGAAAAATATATGGAATATCATTATGCGCATCCATAAATCACTAAATCGGAGATAACAACTAAATCTTATCTTTTTGTATGACAACATACAGTAACATATGAGAAAAGAGCCATATCCTGGAAAAAATAAAACATTATCGCGCTTAGGGTTAGACTTTATTCATATCTACTTGGATGAAGCTACAATACCCGACCTTGATAATTGTCCTCCACAAACAAGAGAAAACCAGACCACAATCTAGTCCGTCTTTATGCAAAACTAGAAAACTTGCTTCTCGCTCTGTGTAGAGTTCAAGACATCAAACAAAGACAGTAATCTTATATTAGACTTTAAGTTGATAGGGTGATAAATAACCAAAGGCGTACTCCTTTTTATGTGTTACAAGCATAACGTCCAAGCCCTTGTTACCAGACTCCAGCGGCTTGTCAAATTGCGCATGGATAGATATCGTGCAGATCCCTGGTAGCAAATGCGACAGCTATTCAATATACACTTGGTGGAGGTTTAACACTATTCGATGAACCACAGAGGTATTACATACGAGTCGTTTGTGGAATGCAGTGACGGAAAGCAGCATTGGAGACTATGGTATAAAAAGTCTAGATCATTATACTATGAGGAATACACCAGATTTCAGTAAAACTATGCTGATACAACATGATACAACCAGTTTGGATGTCGCTCCTAATACGACTGGCGAAGAAACGAAGATTGAAGTGTTTCGGGAAGTCTCTAAGGTGATGTGAATGAGCCAAAGATACCAGTAAGCTCAGATATTGGTGTGTTTCTCTGAGAAAGTACCCAAAATTTAATAGTAAAACTGAGAGATGTCTTTGGCGAATTGAAATTGTACAAGATATTAATTCTCTAAAGCTTTAGAAATGACCATTGCTTTCAAATAGCCAAATCCAGGCGCAGATAATGCAAGGAATAATATACTAATTGTGGTACTACAGAAAGTTACTTTCTAATGCCCTTATCAGATACAAAGTCAACAGTTTTAAGATAGCAACAGTGCGACTACGTTGTAAACCCCATAATATCAACGACATTCAAACATATCCATCAACAAGGCTAAAACGTCCATGAATTTTTGTACAATAACAAAATTGTACTGGACAGCTTTTCGGCCAAGAAAAGAACGCATCGTAATGGGAGATAGAAATTCAGACAGTGGTAAACGAGGTAGGTACACCATGGCATATTGGATGTTGGTCTAGGGTAAAGGAATAAATAGGTAAAAACGGGCCCGTGGCCAGGATTTAGCTGCTGGGGAGGAATAAACAGATTTTTAGGGACATAAACTACGTAATGATTATAATTTATCTATGACAATTTCTTATCATATTCTCTTGACGTCAATCATTTTTGGCATCCTCCTCTTGTTGACAGCGGTCAGCAATCCTCCCCCATCCCCACCCCCCTCTAAAGCTATAATATATCATTGATGTCATATAACTTTTCTTAGAGTACTTCCTCTTCTTCTGGTTTGTGTTTGAATGAATAAAACGGATGTATATTGAAACGTCAAAGGAAATAAGAAGCTTCAGAAAACTTGCAAGTAAGTAGGCCTATCTGCAAATAAATACAAGCAGTTAATAGTTCTTTATTTTATGACTATGTTTGTTATGAGTAGTTATGACTCAGTCCTGGCAACAATGCGTGTCATAATTCATAATACGGCAACAGCAAAATCACATTTTTCCTGTGTAGTTGGTGGTTTATTTTCTCATCCGCTGATTAATTTCTGAATTAATGAATGAAATAAAAGTTTCTTAATTATAAAAATTGCTGCCTTAATGCCTAATGAAATTGTAACATTTGATTTTTGGTCCTCTTTATTCCCTTGGTTAGAAAAGCACGTTCAATAGCTGGCGTCTTTCTGCCCTAAAGCATGCAATGTGGACCTCATGAAAACCTTATACATCTTGCACTCATAAATATGGTCAAAAGAGAAATTAAAGCCAGCAATTGATTCATAAAAGCAGATTTTTTTCTGGCTAAATCATTGCAGTTTTACAGGGAAAACGTTTTGAACCCAAGAAATGCCCGCGTATTTAAAACTGCCCTGGCTTGGCAACGCTTCGATTCGATTCAAAAACCAGGTCAAAAAGGACGTAGAAAAATGTTTTGGCGATGTGACCCCACGCGTACTCTATGTCAGTGAAAAAGTGTGATTAACTAACCACAAAGACAGTGCGCCTTTCACAAATCGCAGCATTGTTGTGTACTCATTTTCTTGCCAGTGTGACGCTGACTACTTCGGACTTCAGACTTTGCGTTAACAATTTGCCACCAGTTGGTTCTGTAGCGATAAAGCTGTTTAACAAGGTGTTTCTCAGACGACGTCATTTGGTGCTGAAGAGACTCTTCCGTTGTTTCAAATCAAAAAAGCCGAAGCCACAGTAAAACAACCTTCAAATATTTTGGCACTCTTAATCTTGTAGCATAAAGTACCAAAGACCAATCCTGCATGGTGAATGGGAAGTTTTGTTGCTGTTAACTTATCTTTTGGAGCTTATTATAAATCTTTGAAGACCCATTTTCTAATGGGGCTTGGTTCCCCGGGTCCCCTTGCCATTGGCTGCAGGCCTCAGCATTTGGTGGAAGTGTGATAATTGAATAAACTCTCAATGCCAATCACTAAGCTCACATATTCTCCAAGGAGATTTCACAATTGGATCTCCTCTTACCAAAAAATCAGAGTGCAAATAGGTAACATTATGGTTTTGCATAAGTGGAGCAGATATTAAGAAAACTTAAACATACTACTACAACATAACGTCAATTTTTCACAGCAAGGTCAATTTGAAAAACATGTCCACAACATCTCTCCGATTCGCTCACAAAAATTTCTCTATAGACTATAAGATAAAAGTGAAAACAGTTTTAGAAATCAATTGCCTTATTTTCTTAAAAAAGAAAAAGCATCAAATAAAATCTATTTAGAGATTGAAACAGTAATGTTTATTAAATGAAAAATAACATCTCAAAGTGGGAAAAAGATCAACCGATGGACAAGCCATAAAACTTTGTGACATGCATTCATGAGAAGAGACCTAAGATTTAAACGCATGGCCTCGAGAGAGGTGAGAGAGAAGTACAGTGAAGCAAATGGTAAATTGCAGAGTGTGATAAGAACTAGTGCGATCCGAATTAAAAGAAATTGAGCGAAGTTTGGCCGCAGAGCATTTTTCTAAATTAGTATTTAGGAAAGTCCACATTATCTACTTCCTGTAACATTCGCAACTACAATTTTCGCCGTTTTTGGTGATAAAATATTAGGGAACGTCTCTGTGAAGTTATATCAACTAAATAGATGCTAAACATACGTTGGTGTTTCAAACTGAGTACAAACACATGCAATTTACATGATTACTTACAAAAGTAACATCTTTTTCTAAGTGTTAGAGCCGCAGATCTACAACTCAGTCTGTGTGAGTTTGAAAGCGAACACATTAAAAGCAGATGGTTTGGGTCAAATTGTAAAACAGAAATGTATTGTATTTCTATGTGTACTTTATACGTACAGCATAAATGTATTGTATTTCTATGTGTACTTTATACATACAGCATAAATGTATTGTATTTCTATGTGTACTTT
>JAAAKL020003235.1:5017-23698 GCA_010016065.2 Carybdea cf. marsupialis auct. non (Linnaeus, 1758)
AACTATGTTCCGGCCCGCCACCCCCCCCCCCCCCAGAAAAAACAACAACTGGATACTATGGAAAGTATCCCAACCTATCTGTAATATTCTATCTTTCATAAAAATTTTTGGTGCTATTAAGAAGTGTCTCTTTCGTGTTGCCAGCGTTTTATATGAACATTAAGTTTAAAACATCAATTAAGACAAGATCAGTTCAATCTATTTACATTGTATAACATTAAATTTGTATTGAATAACTCACCGAGTCAGTACTGTGAGTTTAATTGATGGTTGTAGTCCAGTCTCAAAGTGACTAACCCCAAAGTTGGAGACTATGGTTGAACAGTGGCAATACAAGATCATTACTTCAATTTAAACCTTAAAGAGATGTTTTAAAGCTACGTACCATGTACAATTTTACTGAGGCAGGAAAAGGACTTCAGACAGAAGATTATGTGGAGAGCTAGGCATCCCCTCCTCTCGTTGCATCGCACGGCCATGTTAAGAATAATTTATTATGCTTCACCCATTTTACGAAATATATCCGCAACGTTGAGCTCTCCCTTTTACTCGAACAATTAGTCGCAGAAGAGTACGAGAAGTGACTGTTGGGAGTTGGGAACGTTACAATATGGACGAGCTAAAACGTTCTGTGGTAGATTCGTGCTTAAGGCAGGGGATCTAGATTATTGTGCTGATGTACACATGCTTCTCAGCAAGGCGCAAAGTAACCAGGCGCCTGTTTAACCTTTAAACTTCTTGTTTCTGTAGAAAAATTGAGGTAAGAAATGATCACTACAGTACAAATTTTCATCTTTTCATAAAAAGGGGATGTCAAAATAGAATGCTTTTGAAGGTGAAAATTGTAACAAAGAGCTATTTGCTAGCAGAATAGCAGAATGAACTTAATCTGTTATCTGTATCATGACGTGGAGAACTATTGATGATTAGTGACCAAGACAAGATAAGGACTTTAACGAATGAGGATATTATACTAACAGTGACGAAAGTGATGTTACAGACGATGCATTGAGCATTTATCTGTAACAGTCAGCTTTGGCCAAATGGAGCCTACAAAGACAATTCCGTTGCTGCTCATCAGGATATTTGCGATGCATTGAACGGATGGCTTTTTGCTAAATTCCAAATCACAACGCCTGTTATGACTCGAAATCCGAAAGTCAGCTTTGTGATGGTCGCAATTGGAATTGTTAGATCATTCAGACCCACTACAATTGTCGCGCACTCTGCCACTGTCCTTACATTGGAAACGATTGCACGCAACTGTTTGCCCATCATCAGTGCTTCAAATTTGGCGGGAAACTGGATATGACGTTTAGTGGTAACGACCTACAGTGATAAACCCGAAATTGCGTACCAGGCATCACGACATCCTTTACTTGAAGTTCTCGCTTTAGACACCGTTAAAATGCAAATGGATCGGTTGTACTATCATCAAATCTTAACCTAGGGGATAGTATAGGGCACCTTTCTAGTGTTTCATCTCCTCGCCTTTCCCTCTATTTTCTTCACATAGAAATGTCAATACATTATTTGATTTGATTCCTGAGCTATGCGCTATTTTAGATGTTTGTAAATACAAAGTGTAAATATCTGACGTTTTTATCTATAGATCATTATGGCGTGTTCGATTTTCTATGGATTGACGGTAGCTGCCCTCATCACATGTGTGGAGTTACTGAGAGTCGCCCAAAGACTTAACACACTCAACACAACAAGGCGAGACGTAGGGGATTCAAAGTCGGGTCTGGAACCATTTCATACGCGCATCATCACAAGAGAACGCACCCAACTTGGGCCTCTTCGAGCTGGAAACACAACTGTGAATGCCCTGCTACTAGATCATTATACACCAGAGAGTCCGGAGGGCTTCTCGATGCCTGGTTTGGAAGCCGACTCTCTAGAAATGAACGATGGCAGTTACGTCATTGACCACGTGATAAATCGCATCAGACCATGCCCATCACCAAGATTATCAGCATTAAAAGAGACACTTGATACGAGAATCATGAGCCTCGTTTTGTCTTGGCCACACTGTTTACAAAAGCGTCCCCCAATTGTTCCCAGAAGTGCACTACAGAGTCAGCAGATGAAACTTGGACAGAAGGAGCTAATTTACCGGTTTCAGTCACAAATGGCCAAATTGGGACCCACCTTACGTTCAAGTGCGTCGGTAGACTTTCATGTATTTGATTCTTTACGAAATTACTAATACTGAAAGGCGACATTAGTCATTGTACTTGTAGCAGCTGTCATTTTTCATCAGCGAAACCAATTTGTTATCTTCATAAGGCCTCTATAGAATAGTTCAGAATTGGTGTTATGGAAACTTTTTGACCCTACTTCATATTTCAAGTCGATATAGTGAAGGTTATAGAGTAGAACGTATTCAGTTAGAAAACGTACGTGAGCTGCGTTTACACGAGTATGCAAAAAGCACCCAAAAATTAAGCTTATCGAGTTCCTTCATACACGACCTACTGTAACAGTTTGCCAGTCTTCCCCGTCTGGACTATTTAGGCGACATTACTAAGTTAGTACAATTAGATGGAAAGGGGGAAATGTTATTTGTATTTGTGTTTGGTACCATCGGTTTCTTCAAAACATTACAGCTGTAAAACGATACCAACCTCTACCTGTTACCTTTGTACCAGTACGTAACTTATGGTATTCCTTTTGGTCAGATTAAAGTGTTACAGAATGCATGGTATGGAAGCTAGTCTATGAAAGTTTCTTTACATAAGAATCAAGTGAGCTTCTAGATGCGCAAAATAGTGCAAATCAGGCAGATCATACGTGACGTCACGCAAACATCTTCAAATACTGCCAGTGACCCGATAGCAACAAGAAAATTACAGAACAACTTCACATTTTCATGAATCAAGGATAGTCTGTTCATCAACTTAAGTGCCCGGGCCGCGATCTATTACGCTTTGCCAAGTAGCACATTATTGGAGGTCAAGAACGCGTAGAGAGAACTTGTATGATGCAGTAGACTAAGTTAAGTGAATATGATAGGCGCCACAGCGAGATTTCTGTATGTGATAATGAGCTCGTTCGATGAGTAAATTACTGAAATGGTTCGAAGGCTATGAGTTCGAATCCCGTAGCAACCCGTGGAATATTTTGTCCATTGGTAGGCGACTTAATGTGAGCTTCCCCTGTGATTGCGGTATTTTATTGTCTGATGACTTGGGTAATTCGCCGTGGCATCATGTTCTCGGTGATTTTTGACCTATCGTGGGGAAATGATTGGCTGCAAAAGAATGGAAGATATCACTTATACTCATGTTTATGTGCTACCATTGCGGTAAACTAGAATGAATTACTGCTAATGACGTCTAATTTCAGATCCCCTACGTTTGGGTATAAGGGTACTGAGATATAACTTTCTTTGCTAGGTTGCACCGCGCAATTGCCAGAACGTGGTGTGTGAATGGAAGTGGTATTGTTAGGTTAGTAAGGGCAACGGCAAATAGCAGATGCTGTAATTTCAGTAGTTACTGAGTTTTCTAAGCGAAGATGTAGTTTTGCAGTGTTATGTACAGTTGAATTTGCCGTTATTTAGGTAGATAGTATTTAACGTTTATTCTTGTCAATTACACTGACATAGACAGTGTAGTATTAGTGATATGTAGGTAGGACCACAAAGTCGTTCCGTGGTAATACTTTAGGGCGTGTTGACACTCGTACTTTATATTGGTCAAGGTAAGATTAAATCTGTATCAATGTATATTAAACTTGTCGACGGGACTGAAATCTTGGTACTTACTAGTAGTATAAGGGTTTTGAATTAATGTTGTTACTAGGCCTTTCGCTTTTCGGTGAAAATCTTAAGAATGCTCCTTTCGAGGTAATTGAGGATATTAGGCGAAGGTATTAAGATTCGGGTTTTGTAATATGGCTATGCTTAGAGCGTCTTCCGTCGGTTAAAGTTGTTGCTTTCCCAGATACCTGTATCTTTTGGAGACTATCGTTTATCTAGCACCTTCAGGAGTTCCCGAAGTACAGCAGCGTGTGACAAGAACTCGTTACAAACATATATCTTTAGCTCCTTGTACTTCGTCCTTGCTACAGCTTATGCACTTTGCCTGGATCTGTATCTTGCTCCTGTATCGTTCGTTCTAGGAATTCTCCATTAAGATACACATCCGTTCCATCTTGTTTAGATTCTTCATCTCATGTCTTTTTGACATTTATGATGCCTTTCTACCAATACGATTCTCTCAGGTTAGCGATTTTAGCCTCGATCTGGCTGCAGCCTCGCGAAATTGCGTCATCTGAAGTTTCAATAGTAGGGCTAACAGTTCAGATGAACAGAGACTACGGCTGACGCAGTCGACTTGTCCTCATTTGCTGTTGAAGAACTTCGTAACTTTTTAAAACAACGTGGAGGTCCGTACACAGAACGTGCGAAGTCACAACTCGTGCAGTTATGTGAATCAGCATACGACGCACCTAACTTTATCTAAAGAATCGGAGTAACTACCTGTGAAGAAATCAACCCTACCTTTTGTATGCAGCCTCTCTATCAAACGAAGTGAAAAATGAGGACTCTTTTAACCTGAGAGAATCATATTGATACCTATTGGGTTATTATGAATCTCCTTCGATCTATTGATTTCGTGGAGTCGCCCTTCAACGTCGCAATTTGATTTACCTTACCACTTGCAAGCTCTCTGCGCTCTCTTCCTCTCCTTGCTGTGCCAATTACAAAATGTTGCTCACTAGCATGTTGGAGTATTGTCAAGGTATTGCTGTTCTAAGTGCCCTTGCAAGTGAACATCTTTCGTCGTCTTGTCCGAAATGGGCGATTTTTGTTAAACTTTTTGCATTGTTCTATGTGGACAGTTTTTGTTTTTTGCTATGTTTGCATATCAAAAGTTTTTGTATTTTTTTTGTTATGAACTATATCACAAGTACCGAATAAGTACGTAGGTAAAAACGGATGGGTGAAAAAAGTTGCGATACGTATCCCAGGCGTTGGGTTTGTGTAGCTAGGTTGCCAGAAATAGCATAGTTGCATGAAAGGAGGAAATCAGTAAAATGAGTGTCCGTTGCTGAATTTTGTAAACCATTATTTGTATCACTATCTTAATGTATAAACTTTAATATAGTTCCTTGATTGCGATTAAATGAAAAAATGATTAAACGTGGACAATTTGACATTTCTGGGTCCAAACATGGAGTGGATAAGGCAGCTGTTGCCCTCCCATCCTGAAAAGTGAGGAGAATAGTCCCCCCGTCCCCCCTGGAATCTACGCCCATGCCTACAAGGATATAGTATCGGAATGAATAGCAACGAATGATTATTCGGCACTTGTGAGTAGTAATCCTGTGTGCCAGGCTAACGTTGAGAAAGTACCACTGTACCATTTGTTAAACAAATGTAGGGTAGTAGTTCCTTTTTTGTAATTCGATCCAGGGAATAAACGATGCCAAGAAGTTAATAATTGGTTTTATATTATATCGTATTATAGTGTTCTAGAGAACAGAGTATTTGAACATATCAAGTTTGAAGGGATACTAGAGAAGACTGAAAATGTCACCACCGGGATTCGAGCCACCATAGCTCATCTGGTAGAGCAGCACGCCGCGAGTGCGTGGGTGCCGGGTTCGAATCCCGGTGGTGACGTTTCCGCTCTTTCTAGTATCCCTTCAAACTTATTATATTATAGCTTATAATTTCTGGCTCCCATTCAAATTCAGGTATCCTTGTATGATACCGATTTCTTGTCCATGTGTACGCAATAGACAACACAATGGTGAGTGAAAGGACGGAGAAAAGCATAGTCCAGTAGTTAGTGCAGCAAACGCATGACTCGAGTGTTAGAGACTTGGAGGTTCGATGTCAGCTGCTGTTGTATTATCATCCAGCGAGGCATCACTCTACTCTGCTCAAGTTGGTTTATTGCGCGATTGCCAAGTAGGGAATGCGGTATCTGAAATGAGATTGCGCTTGTGAACAGAGAAGAAGCTAAGGTGTACAATAATGGAGCTAAGAAGATAGATATACTTTGGACGAAGGAGGCAAATTGAACATAGACTAACATAAGGAAGGGACAGTGCAAGCCCACGGTAGGAAGCTTGGAATATTTTTAGGGGCAGTTCAATAACGCTCCTAAAGATGCTGTGCATTATTCTCCGTATAAAAAAGAAGTGCAGGGTTGCTCTTGCTAGTGGCGTTGTTATGCTAAAGGCAACATATGCCAAGTTTGAAAGATGACAAAAATGAGTGGTTTCCCCGGCGCTCGTCAGGCATCCAGCATCCGCTGTATTTGGATAACGTGTGACTGAACTCGCAAGCTCCTTTATTTGACATGACAGCTTCTCCTCAGTGTATCATAAAAACCTTAAAATTTATGACGTCATCACACTTGTGCTATAAACACCCACTACTCTGCTTCGCTACACTAAAATGTACACTTGGAATATGGCTGGGATACCGTAGAAGACAGACACATGTAGGTGCGCGGCTGCTATATGTCAAAACTCCCTGTAGAGTGGATTAATAGGGAAAATTGAACATGCCAAAGCTGTAGATTAGTGTTTTAAGACGTCTTTGTAAATCATTCTCAACAAACTCACCAGGTAATTTGCTAACAATAGTCCTTAAGACGCCAAAATTGTTTTAAAAGAATTGTTACTTAGGCAGGTATATTGCCTACAAAATTGACTCAACTCCACAGGGAGCTGCTTCTTCTTTGTGGCTAATGGCCAACGGAATTCTCGATATTTTATCGAAATTTTGCAAAGGACCCTAGATGCCTTAACAGCATCACAGTTTCATTTCATGCCATTATCGTAGAGTTTTCTTAAACTATAAAAGTCTTCAACTTGGCAACCGGCCTTCTTCTACCGCATTCATAACTATAATTTGTCTTTAAAACACTTGCCACTTCTTTAACCACTTGCTTCTGGGTTGATACGTTAAAAAAAACAGAAGCTGTTCAAATGTTACCATGTAAATGCATTTCGTACGAACAACAATTGAGATTGGCGCAGAATTGAGACGCAGAACCATTCAAGGAATTGACGGAAGAGACCCTAGGGCTGTAATATCACATATCTGAATGTAAACACAAACATAATAAACTAAGATATGCAGAATAGAAGTAGCCTGCTGCTAACAATCTTTTTACGTTCCAGACGATGCTCGTAATATGTTTTCTCGTATCACCGACTTCCGTTTGCTAATCTCCTCACTTAATTGGTTTCTATATTCTCGTAACGAGGGCATTTTTTTATTTTTGAAAAGATAGAATTTCATATATCTTGGTTAAAAAGTCAGTAGTGGTAGAGTGTCAGACTCGCAATCCAAGGGTCGTGATATCAAACCGACTCTGAGCTTGCCTGCCACGATCCCGGAGGTACTATACTCTGTCATCTGCTCTCGTGAATGGGAAAACTAGATTTCGAGAGATAAGACATAGAGGGGACTACATGAGCTACTACGTGTCATCTGAAGGGGGAAAGTAACCCCGTTCCTAGTAGTGATTTGGGACATTAACAGGGTGAAAAGAAAAATAGTAAAAAAAAGATGCTACAGAAAAAGCGAAAGTATGACACCAACGGGATTTGAACTCGAGAATAACGCTCGCGGCATGTTGAGCCATTATCTAAGCCACGTTGAGCGCGTTGAAAATTTGCACATGGCAAATGTGAAGAGTGAGAGGATACAAGAATTGTATACAGGAATTAAAAACAATTTTAAAAGCTATCTAAATGATTCGAGTTAACGAAAAATTCCTAATACTGTCAAAACAAATCCAGCAATGAATGAAATGCCAGCAACTCCCAAAACACAATGCAGAAGGAAAGTGTGACGTCACGATTTTGAAAATGTTCGAATTATTGGGGAAGCCTCTATTTTCATATTGCCGTATTAGTGAGAACGTCTATTATTATGGCTGAGAGTGATGCCCATTCCTAACATCGAGATATCAGCTTTCAAAGTTTTAAATCTCTCTTACAAAAGCTTATTATTTGATACTGGATCCTAACTTAAGTATCGTAGGGAGCAGAGTTTTGTTCAAACGCTGTTTTGAGGTTTTCTCCGTTTTGAGCAGAGATTTTTGAGATGCAAACGCCTCTACTTTACAGATTATATACACTACAGGTCTGGTATTTCGCGAAATAGCTTATTCCAGGGTTGCCTTTAGATACAAGGAGTCACATCGTCCTATCTCCAAAACGTTCGATTTGTGACGTCATAACTTTTCCTCTTCGCAAAGACATAAATACTGGAACAAAGGTAACATTAAAAAAGCGTCAGGCAAAATACAATCTTTCTGCATGCATATGTCCAGCTCAAAAAGCTTGATGTGCAATGCCACCAGGATACCCAGTCGGAGAGAGGATCTTCTTGGTGCTAAAATTGTAAAGCAAGAATCGGCGTAATTATCAGCACAAGACTGGTTTAAAAATAAATGAGTTGCAACAACAGAATCTGCCCAGCATTGATCATCCAGTCTTGTTTGCAATGGTTGGGATGCTGTATTTGCAAAGAGTGGAATCTCTACAAGACAAATTGTGTCAAGCACAGCAGAAAATCTAGAACTAGAGCAAATCGTTTATCTCTGTTAATTAAACATTAAATTAAATTGATTTTGAATAGCCTGAAAGTAAGGAAGTCCCAGCGAGTGTAAAATAAGGCCTGTAGACGAAGGCTGAGCTGACAAAACCGAAGCTCATCTTTCCACCAAAACATCTAAGAAGGTTAATTTGCCACGGTTTGCGCCACGGACCTGAAGAGTCTTTGTAGCATTAAAATCATGAATTTTATTCCTGCTCATCAAAAAGTGAGATAGTATGATAGCGAGGTGATGCACTTGACGACTGCTCTATATTCAAACCAAGTGACACCTTAACAAAAAAAGTTCGAATTCACTGATCAACTCGAGCTCCCGTTGTGATTTGGTGTCTTTCTGTGAATAGCCTGTGAAATGGTCTCTGCGCTATTAATCCTTTCCATATAGCGACATTGTCTTAGGAGTCGCTACGAAGACATGGCATCAATCAATGGTGGAGCACTGTGTCATGAGCTCATATCCAGAATTTCACCCCTCTATTTAGTCCTAACCGTGCAAATTTGTGTTTCCCCCTCTCTCGCTGCAAGAAGATAAATAAGTCTTTTCCTCACAGATGGCTACGCATCAGGAACCGGTCGACGACTATCACTACTAGCCTTGATTCGAAGGTTGCTCAAAGGGGCTATTGAAACCTCTTTATTGCAAGGGAGATTACCTACAAGATGCAAGCTATGCACATATAGAGCCTTGCGATATATTGGAACTTCATATTTCTAATCTGCAACTGTACTTTTCGCGGGGACATTTACTCCATCTACCCGTGTGTAATCACTTAATCAGTGAATCATTCCCGGTTTAGATGTTATCGGGGTTTCAAGTGATTTAACTTCTTAACCTTTTCGAATCTTGTGTGAAATGGGCGTGGTCCGCGGGCCTTTGCTCACATCCAGCCAGACCCCCTCCCCCAAGCACACTCAAAGACATACCCCTCTTGGTTTTTCTTGCTTCTTTTCTAGGAGTACGGGCTATCGATAATCGTTTATCATAATCTCTGGTATCACTGACTGACCTTTTTCATCAACATTCATTTCCGCATGTTAATCATTTTCGATTTATGGAAAGGCCTCACTTAACAAAATGCAGCAGCCTCGTTCTCGTGTAAATTGACAAGGCTTATAACATTCGAAAAAGCCTTAAGTTCCTGCAGCGACGATTGTACTCATATTTAGGTGATATTTAACTTTCAAGCTGGAAAACATGATAAATCCATCATCAGATAGTGATGAAAACTCTAAAGGGAGTCCTACCGATACTGTGAGAAAAGTACCATTGATCTTACACAATGTAATACCAATGTTCGAGATAGGCATCAAAGTCGTTGCATTGTTGATTGTTCTGTCATCTGGAATCTACCACTTTACGAGGATAATGAAATCACGTAAGTCCAACCAGTAATTCGAGTTCTTTCTGATATACTTATATACGATACACTTTGAAGTTTCACTCAAAGTTTACGAAGTTTGCATCATTCCTTTTGTTTTTGTGATGCATAAATGTGTGTAGGCAGACACTCTCCAGCAACTATTAGAGAAGATGGCTTGGCTCTGTTTTACTTACGCACCACCCTACCCTCTAATGATAAGGCCCATGTACTATTTACTAACAGTCACGAAAACAGTATTTGACGAAGAGTTTTCGAAAGTTGACTGCGGCAAATAAGAAGCACCCGGATAGTAGATATTGAACCTTAAGCACATGTATACTGGTAGGGCCTTCCGAAGCTTGCACTACATACAATTTACTGTTCGTCTTCTGTACCGAACAACCGAAATAAAATTCTCAGATCTTTTAGATTAAGGACGGTAATGATAACTTTTTTTTGCACTAGTGTAATATTACTACCCCGCCTCCTTATTTATTTGGGGGGCTATATAGTTCTTGAAAAATGCAAGTATCTACATCATTTATATTAGACTATTACATTGTGACAGACGTATATGTGCTCTACTAAGACATAAAAAGTAAGATATTCTGGATGAGATAGTACATCACAAGGGCCCATTGGGATATTGTGATTGATATACACTTTTCAGTTGAACTTGGCCTCTGAAAATGGTTTTTTGTATTGTAGATAAGAGAAGTTTTTATGACTAGCAGAACTAAATATTTATTCCTGGCAACAAAGGAGTGTAGCATGGTGGATGCAATTAAATAGACGTTTTACGTTTGCTAAGGAAGGGGATGTCAGGCACAAAATTTGATCCATCTGACTATCTCAAATAGGGAACTGTTGGGAGTAGGGTGTAGGATAGCTTTTTTTGCACTGTGCAAGTTTATCACACATGGTCATACTGAAGACATGTATGCTTATTCTACTTAATAACATGATTCTCAAATCTCTTGACTGATACACAACAGCCTAACTTATCATGATTTTGTCTAGAAACCAACACAGAAAGTCAATAAAACAAGGACAATTGAACACAGACCAAAGAAAACAAGAAAAGGGTTGTATTAAATACATTTAAGAGTTTATGTGTTGCACTAGCCTGCCAACATTGACAGATGCACAATTTGGGGTTTGCCCATAGTAAAATAAATAGTCAAAAAACAATAATGAAGAGAAAAATTAACCTGTAGAGCAGAACAAATTGGCAAAACTTTGTGTTAGTTATAAAAATGATAATGACGAAGGGTGTGTTATTTAAGTTTGCCTATCGTTGTAATTCTCTGATTAGGTCATTCACTGATTAGATATTTAAGCACTTATACTTTGAACTGAATTGGAAAAGCATCCTCTTAATGTATGCCCATTTATGAACAGAATTTTTGGGTTACAATCTCTTCTTTAGCTACAGGTTCAGAAACCTGTCCATTGTTATTTGACAGTGGTACTTGGACTGATGATGAGCATTGGCAGCCATATGGATGCATAATGCATGATTACTTTCCAAGGTATTTTATACTCTGATTATGTACTGATTAATTGTTTTTATATTGTTCATGATTGTAAATGAAAATTTTGCTGTAAAATTTTCATCAATTCTCTTTATAATGTTTTGGATTTCTGTTTCACTTAGTACTTGTAAGTGGAGGGCACTACTCCTTGCACAGTCAACATTCTATTCTGCTAACAAAGAGTGGGTGTGTCACATCTATTGTAGAATCATAGAATCATCATCAGGATACCCATATATTTTGTAGCTTGCTTTTGCTGTAACCTTGACATGGTGGCCGCCAGAGCAGACTCCATCATTATCTTAAATTGGCATCCTTTAGGAGGACTAATGGGAAAAAGATTATTCAGTGCTTTTGGTTGGACTGACGTTCCTACTGGTATATTGATTGTGCTATTCCCATTCTTGTACTAAATCATTGTAAGGGCCTCAGTAGGCTACAGTAAAATTCCTATGTTTTTGTGCACTGCCCCAGCTGCTGTCAGAAAGTAGTGTATGTTATAAGACTGCATCATCATCATCATCATCATCATCATCATCATCATCATCATCATCATCGTCATCATCATCACTGCCTTTTTCCCAAATCTGTTCACCAGCTTGCATACCTAAGCAGCAGAATACTTAATAAATGACTAACTATTTATTTGATTCCCATGCAAGTAATAAATTTTTTCATGTCAATATATCAATGACTTGACAATGACTTGATTAAAGACAAATCATCATAGTTGTGAAACCAAATTATTTTACTGGCATTTTTGCCACAATGAGTAGGCCTATAGCATCTTCTGTTGGCAGAGTGTGATGTTCCTGTACTTTTCAATTTTGTGTTCCCTATAACAGGGGTTTTATATAGCTCAACATTCTGAAACCATATATTTATTAGTACAAAAGTAACATAAATAACATCCTTACTTACTGTTGTATGTTGTATGACCACCTTCTTGTCATTATGCTTTGTTGACACACTTTGATGAAGTGCTCTAACACTTCTGATGTTAGAGAAATGCTCACATGTAGTTACTTTTACATAGAGTTATGGTGGTTAATAAATAGACAGCTGTTAAGACAGCTCTTGTGTACTCTATATATTTTCATGTGATATGACTTGGTTCAGCAACAAGACAAAGATATAAGAATTATTAACAGTGTTTTATACCAAATCAATGTACAAAAAATGCCCTCTTCTTGCATGTTCAAAAGCTTTGTTGGGGGTCAATTATCAACTACAGCAAAGTGTTAAGTTTTACCAGTTTCATAAAGTGGTGATTCTTTGTTGTATTTTGTCATTGAAGGGAGCGATAAAGGGAGTATTCATCTTCCAATAGGTTTTGACCTCCAATTATATTATCTAAGCAATATTTTTCGTTAGGTCAATAAAATGTAAGCATGAAGGATATATTGAAGTAAAAATTTTGAAATGAGACTGTATTCAAGAGTTATAAAATTGAAACAGGTCCTGAATGGCTATATCATATGACAAGTAATTAATAATTCTTTAACAGTGAGACAAGGACTTGCCTTCGAAATCATGAAATAGCATTTGTAGGTGATTCAAGAATACGAGGCTTGTATTACACTTTGGTTGGCAGTTTAAATGCAAGGCAACCACCAGCTAAGAACTATGTAAGTATGAGCTTTAAACAAATATCTTTATTTTATTTAATTGCTTTTAGTTGTACTTTGTGGTTAAATATGGCAAAATGAAAGTTATGTATTGTTTAATATCTTCCCTTATCCTCAAGTGGCTTTTAGCCTTAATAAGTGGTGACTCACTAGTACATAAAAGAACAAACATTATTAACTTATTTTTATTTATTATTTATAAATTATTACTTATTATTTTATTATATCTGATGAGCATTTAACCATTAACTTATACAGAACAAGTACTTTCTTCTCTCTTTTTATTGTCCTTCCTGTTTTTGTTCTTCTTCTTCTCATTACTTTCTTTCACCATTCTTTATGTGTGTTTTTATGATCACATTTTAGGGTGCAGTTTTTTGCTAGTAATATAGCCAAAATTCCCACTATCATTTTTATGATAAAGCTTAAATTTATGAAGGTGTTCCAGTAATGGTTTTGGGTTCTATATTTTCATGGAGTATTGCTTCAACAAAAAGTTGTTCATTTGTTTGAATTAATACTTCCCCTGTCTAGAGACATAGCTGAAATGAAAGGTTAAGTATGAGCAAGAGTTTGCCAACATATGGTACATTATTCTGTTTTATGAAAGAGAAAATACGGAAATAGACTCTGGAGGAGTGCTACTTGTTAAATTATCCCTTTTCTGCCCAAGTTTGGTCCATGTCTTTTATTCTGAAGATGTAATTGTTGTATGTGTAGTGGTTTTCTTTGATATTTCCGTCGTACTCAAAACAATTTCTTCAGGAGCATACACTGCTCAGCGTCCAGGTTAAAAAATCCTGCGAAGTGTCATATCTCGGAGCTATGGCCATATCTGATTTATTGTTCATGTGCTTGTATAATCTAGACATTGCTAATGCCTAATTCATGACAGTGTATACACCTGAATAGTTTATTAAAACATATCCCCAGTGCGCATACCTTCATGATTGAATGCAATTGCCCATAGGTAGCCAATTATATATTTATTACAGCATGATAAATATATTTTTCAAGTGATTTTGTTTTTGTTCTTGCCAGCCAGGCTTCACTTCAAACATGTATCATATGGTAATAAAAAGTGGTCTACTTAAATTTAGTAACTTAAACACCACAAATAGTAGATCAATGTACTTGGTGCAATAACAAATATGAGAAGAAGAGGAAGAAGAAGAAGAAGAAGAAGAAGAACAACAACAACAACAACAGTGGCAACAACAACAACAAATATGAAATTGCTTGGTGATGCTTTCAGGAAAGTGTTGAAGTAGGGCCAAGTACTTATTGATACTCTGTGATAGAAGACATTCCAAGTTCATAGGAATATTCTGTAGGGCCTACATTTACAAGTTTGACAAGACATGATGAAATGAGAAGTTTCTTAAAAAGATTTTACCATAGCATTAGTAGTTGTTACATCAAGTGCCAATAAGTAATTGCACATGATTTATATAAAGCCTCCAGTAAATATGGTGGTTGTGGGTGAAAAATAGTGTAACCACATGTACTACAAATGTAGATTTAGTAATTGATACTTTTGCAATTGATGTGGGTTTTTCTTTCTCTCTTATATAGCATAAAGATCTGAATTATCAGGAGCCTTCAAATATTTCAGTTGTAAGTTCTTACATTAAAGATATATGAGTGTAAGAATACAAGGGTTACTGGATTATGTATTGAAATGTTTTATGCTCTCGTATAGTCATCTTTTATCAACAGATAATAGTTACGGTTGGGAAATTTGCTTGAAAGATGCTTGAAGAGAATGCTGCATTTCTTTTTTAGCTTTAGCAAATATACAGAGGCATATCTAATGGGGGCCTCAACAATCAATAATTTTGATTATTTTAGTTTGGTTTTTTGTGGTTTTCCTTTTTAAAAGGTGGATTGTGTGTACTTTACATTTTTGCCATCACTGCCCCTCAATATTTTTTTGTTCAGTGTAGCACTGTTATGTATGTTGGATTGGGGTTTTGATAATCAGACATATCAATATGGTAATTAAAGTAATGGCAGTATTTAACAATTGCCATAGCAACCATTAATGGCAATAAACAGAAGCTTCATAGGATAAGTAGTTAGGGTAAATCCAAAACATAACAACTGTTACCAGCTCTTGTTGAGTTAGCTTGGTATAGAAGTATTATAGCATCACTCACTTTTAGTAGGACAATGAGGAAAGAGTAGCAAATTCTTCCTTATTTACAGAAGCAACAATGATAAAGCCTTTTTTATGTAAACAAATGCCGATATACTCTCCACATATGTTCGGTTTTTTTCAACAGGACATTCAACATATTATATTATCTTTTTCTAGAGCTTTTATTGGCAGCCAGAGGTAGATAAGGGTATGGAAAAACTCTTCAAATCTTGGGTCAAGGTAGTGAGTCATTGTTGAATGCTTGTAGTCCTTTGATCATTAGTGTTTGCACTTTTTATATGTTAGGCCAGTTCATCATTTAACAAGTCAATGATCTAATGAGAGTTCTGTTATAGGATTGAGAGATACCAGCTGATAGAAGGTCACATTCTGAGTTTAGTAGTGCCTTGTGGCTAACTTAGGTTATTATCGCTGTAACTATTGTTGCATTTCACAATGCTTCAATGTTGATGTGTACTGTTCAACTTGCAATGTAATTAGAGATAAGGTATCTTTAATAGTACAAATAGGCAGTTAATGTCATGCTTCCAGATCTTGTATCTATATAAACTTAATTCTGTAGTAAAGTATATCCGTAGACGCATTATTTTGAATTTTTAGTTGCCTGACTCACTTTCATCTTGATAGTACATCAAGATCAGTTTCAATTCCAAGGCATGAATGCATACATAGTGTAGACATACACACACAAAAAGCATAAATATATATATATATATATATATATATAATTTATGTATATATATATATGTATATATGTGTGTGTGTGTAACTCGATAAACATGAATGCATATAGTGCTGGCAGGGATCAAATCCAAGATCTCCTAACACAGAAGAAACACTGATTTAAGCACTGCACTAAATTGTGTGATAGTTAAGTCAGCTATCTGCAAAGGTGATCCTGAAGTCTCACCACCGCCAGCAAACCTTTTTTTTTCATTTTGCCATTACAGTCATCAGTGCCATTTTCATATGTAAGCAATCAGGCCGACGCACTAGCAATCATGGAGTACATAGTATGTAACTCAGTAAGCATGAACACATACAGTGTGGGCAGGGATCGAACCCAGGATCTCTCACACCAATAATGTCAGATTAACCACTACTCTAAATTGTGCAAAAGTTATATGATATGACACTCCACTAGGTCGATTCAGAATTCTGACCACCACCAACAAGCTTCTTATTCTAAAACCAGAAGATTCAAACCATTCTATCATGCTTGGTAGTTAATGTCTAACATATAATGGTATGAAATAAAAGGAACAGATAATATCTTTTATCAAAGTTCATGGAGGGAACATGATGACAATGGGAAGAGCAACTGTGA
Organism: Carybdea cf. marsupialis auct. non (Linnaeus, 1758); assembly: GCA_010016065.2. NCBI lineage: Eukaryota > Metazoa > Cnidaria > Cubozoa > Carybdeida > Carybdeidae > Carybdea > Carybdea cf. marsupialis auct. non (Linnaeus, 1758). Next base: position 21,623 of record JAAAKL020003235.1, read on the forward strand.
ACATATACAAAATCACCCCATGGATTATGAAGATAGTTGCAATGAATTGAACTGTGACTTTACAGTTATACATTTGTATTCTTTGATACCCATCTACGTGCTTGATTGAACATTTTATACTCAGTCTCAAGACTACGCAACCATTGACATGTTAATAGTATGCCATAATCATTATTAAGGGACGAGATATTTCAGTGATCTGTTTAGCCACTTTGGTTAATGGAACTGTATTAGGAATTCCATAGGAGTGCCACTTTGACATCAAAAGGATCAACACCAAAGAAGTCTACCCTATGATGATTAGAAATATGTTTGTTTTCTTTTAATACTTCTTAACTGGATGTTATTTTATGCAAAACACTGTAGAAACACAGCTTGTTGGTTTTTTACTATTTTTACCTGCCAGGAAAACCACATTAAGTTTGATAAAAGGTTCAGTAGTCCTTCTCTATATTATAACTGGTCTTGTTGTTTTTTGTTGATTTTATCATGTAATTGTACACAGATATGAAACTGTGGCAATTCACTAATGATTGTGTATTATTTTATTTAGGACTCTTCAAAACCACCAGACCTTATTGTAGCTGGAGCAGGAACAGTATGTGCCTCTTTTCTTTTATATTGGCAGTTATTTCACCATATTTCCAAAGCAGTGATTGTATTGATATTGTTCTATGAGCCATTATCTGCCCACTGCAGCCAGGATGGATGAAAAGGTTAAGGTAGAACATGGATGAACCTTGTAGACAAGAGCCGTTATCTATCAGCAGCTAATCCACTGTCAAAACTCATTAAAGTAGAGGACCAAATTCAGTGACTGAAAGACTTGATATTGTAACCCACAAATGTAATAGCTGTAGTTACTAATGAGAAGAGTGTTTCTGTTTCTTTCTATTACCATCTGTTCATCCATATTCCTCTCATTCAAGACAGATTGGGATACTAATGATATCAACTCTGTTCAACAGGGTAATTATACTGTATTTTATGTTGCAAAGACTATGTTTGCTTCTCTTTTATGTCAAATTTTATGACCTTCATCAGCTTTGCCTTTGACAAAGCTATTGTTATTATGTGATTACAACACTCATGCCAAAGCTTGGGTGGTCATATTTCAAATAGATGAAGTATTGTAACATTGTCATGGTCTGTGATGTATTGGTTGCCACTAATTCATAGTTGCAAGAGAAAAGGTGGAAATGCTGATGTAAGCACGTTTTTCGAGTAGAGTACTTAAAATGCTTGTTGAAAGTGCAGACTAGCAAGGTTCTCTATTTACATCTGGAATTGTTACACTTCAATGTTTCAGAGGAAGTGTTTCGAAGTAAACATAACATACAGAAACCAGCAATTTTGGACTACCATTTTTCAAGGACGTGAGAATAAGAATTCTCTAATATGAATTTTGCTAAGATATCACTCCTTTAAATCCAAAAGATGGAACTGAGAATTAGAAGTTGTTCAGTATTAAAAGAAGAAGTTATATTCAAACAGCTAAAAGTAAAAAGGAAAAACTTTCTTGACGTTTGTTAAATGTCTTCAAACTTTACATCCACAGGTATTTATTTATATTCTTCCTTGTTACTTTTGTTAGTGGACCATTAAGAATCGGAATATCAAGGCAGTATTTGAATATCAAGGTAAGGCATATCTGCTATTTGCTGCTTTTAACTGGTGCCTGGCATAATTTTAACCTGCCTAATCTATAACCCATTGATTTTACTGTTTTTGTCACTGTTTATTAATTGTTCATTTCATTATTCTCTACTGTGAAGCGACTGCCAAGCGTCTTCGTAGTTACCGCTTAATTAGGTGCAAAAAATTAATGATCTGGCTGACTGTGGTTGACTTACTGTGCCAGGGAACACCAGTGGCATTGGCTTCTTTATGCAAGTCCCAATAGTCGGTGTACATGTAGTCTTACTTGGGAGAGGTTGTGGTTGCACTCTTACATGAGTGAGATGATACAGAGAGTTTTAGGTGACATTTTGGCTGTATCTGCTTTCAAGGAAATAAGAACGTTGAACAGCATGTAGTTAATCCTTTGTTTTGTATAAAAATTAATGTTTTATTTAT
>JAAAKL020003236.1:0-23696 GCA_010016065.2 Carybdea cf. marsupialis auct. non (Linnaeus, 1758)
CAGCTTCACGGACACTGATTGGTCAAAACAACACCAATCTGACAGTCAGAATTCTGATTGGCTATCTTGTAAAACACAGTTGGGTAAATAATTTCGTTGATTCCCTTTTCGGTCATTTTCTGACAAATTGTACTCTGAGGAGTGTCAGACGAAAAAAGCTTTCAAGTACAAAATGAATTCGCTATTTCGTGCAGTTTTATTGTCGCAAATGTAATTATGGTGTTGTACATCATATTTTCGGAATTATGCCATCTTTTACAGCGGAATCATGAAAATAGTAAAACAAGTAAGAACGCGTCTAGTTGCATCTTCGTGCATTTTGTTATTGAGACCATGGCTTCGTCTCCTTGTAGAAGACATGTATACGTGAACCATCTTGCTTGATTTTCCTATGTTTATGGTGTTATATAAGGCTATTTGAGGTGGCATATGAATCCAGTTTGGGAGTTTGCTTGGCAACCAAGGTTGATAATGGGCTCATCATGTGTGTGATAATTGTCCAAATTCTCTCTGATTAGACAAAGGAAAAACAACGGGGCTACATGCAAAAATACCTAGACAACTCCATATATTCCCACCATTGAACTCTATACAGAAAGACTGGAACGAGAAGCCTATTATTACAACCATGTGCGCAGCCATTACACGTATACGCGTGCAAATATTTCTCTGAGGAGGATTTTCGTGCACGGGGAAATTGATCTTCTTCAAATAAAATCACCTTAGTCAGCAGAGGAGAATATTAGCAAAGAAAATGTATCATAAGCTGATATTCAAAATTACATGAGGGAGGTTATGTTTCCTGTTAAACTGTGAAAGAGTCTTCAATCCCAAATTTCAAGTAAAATGAAAAACATGGAGGACGATGAGACGCGCATCTCGAAAAGCAACACTTAATGTTCCGAATCACTAGATTTAATAGATTGCCGTTGTACTTAAAAACGAATTCAACCGAGATGGTTACCTTTTCTATGTCAATGAACCGTTTGACAAGTGTAAACAGTCGGAGGTTAAATTATTTTAAGTAAACTATCTTTGTTAGCAACCTTTGGTGTTCCCATCTTCGTTTTGATGCCCTTTATTTTACTTATTTCCTCATTTTCTTTGCAGATGGTCACTTTGAATATATGTTCACTCGCTTCCAGTATACGAAATACTGAGTTCGATGGAATTATAACACCTCCATTGTTGATGAAGGATGGAAATGCCGCTGGATTTCTTATCTCCACTGTGCTTGACGAAATAAAATTATGGTCGATCGTATTGACATTTCCCATTAAACGAGACAGCTCAACGTTAGACCCAGCAGGTAACATGCTGCGACGGGGAGAACATTCGCCCATCGATCTCTTTCTGCAAGTCTCATAGGTTACTTGAAACCTTTGACCAATGAGCTCCTTGAGTTGAAAAAGTCGAACAGCCTGTCGACGACTCTTACAAAAAATATTGTGCCCTCGGAGCTTTTGAATTGTTCACAAATATAGAGTAAGTGCAAACTCTCCTATTTCCTTTGCGTATCCCCTTTGGGGGCACTTCGAATTATTGTGTGTATTTTTAAACAGTCCAGCTGAAGTCGGAACCTAGTTAGAAAAACTTGATCGTGAAAGTAATGTGAAATACTGTAAGGAATTATTCAAGGCCACGTCAACAAATACTTTAATCTTTTCAATTTTTTAAGCACTACCCCTACCCTACCTCAAGTAACTCCAGTCATTTGATACAGGTCTGGAATGTCAGTATTACACCATAATTCAGTCTACATATTCAACATTGCATTGTTGCATTGTTAAATGAAGATTATCTTTCTGAGCCAAATATGTCTTCTTGTATGGGGTCAGCTAAATGAAATACCCTTCTTCTTTACCAGTTGACACAAATCGGCAATGATTCCTAATGGTTTATGATGATATTCGTACCTGAAACTGACTAATAATGTATTGCTTTTATTGATCACAATTTGAAACACACTTCATTCTAGTCACTCCGCATCTTTTCATTCTCTAAGGGGAACTTCATTTAAGGCTTTGCTAATTGTGGGAAGAAGGAGATTTAGTACGTGTATTTTGGCAGTTATTAACACACCGAGTAACAGGTTTTGTAGGTTTGTTTCATTTCTGTACATTCTTCTCCTTTAGATTCGGTTACACTAGTTAAATCGAAAATGGATCATCTTTTTTTGCTCATTCCTGTTCTCTGTGTCTTGCATATTTCCTGTACCTTTTTAAATTTCATTACTCATGAAAACTGGGGTGTTTTGTTTGATAATGAAAGAACGGACGAACATGTTTCTTGTAGCCAAATGTATGATGAAAACACGACGATAAATCTTGAACGCAACATCAAATTTTCCGATGGTCCTGATTAATGTAGTAGAAATTTATGTCTAGTGTCCCACTTAAATCGAAATTTGCTTCTTTACTTTCAATTCCATCTTACTGCCCCCGGATTTATGGCAGATGTACACCAAAGATACAAGGGCAAGGAGAATCGTGAAAATTCCATGCTAAAGAACGAGCAAAACAGTAAGATACAGATAATATGTCCGCATTTTTCAAAGCTTCAAGAAACAGCGGAGAGAATCACCTAAGAATCGAATACTGCAAACGACGGGCATCGATACAAAACCTGAAGGTGTCAATGACTAGATTCAAATTTCTTCAGGAAGCTTTCCCCCTTGCCATAAGAAACATACCCAGTAAAATCCATAATACACACAAGACAAAAAGTAAAAACCGATTCCTAGACTACATCTTGTCAGTGATGAATCATCAGAGAAGGCCCTCTTCTTTCACATTTCGTTGTTTTAATTCGGTCGCCTCAAGCTTTAGTTACTTGTCAAACCTAAGGCGACAAAATACTTTCTAACTTTAAAATAAAGTAGTATAATAAATAAACATAATATGTGAAGTTTAAACATTTAATATTTTAACTTCTCCATAGGACATATACCTTTGTATTTAGTATGTCTCAACAATATATCGATACTTCAATTTTGAAGAACAAGTCTTAATCCTTGGTTTCTCTTAATGACGCTCTTATTAACACAAAATTATGTGCTACAATTTTTTTACATTCACATCATCATAAACGGAAAATCTCCTTGAAGGTCTTACCTTTCTTCCGATTTCTGTGTTTTCTCCACATGTTCTGTCTGGTGTTTAATTTCCTTTATGTGCTCTGGTTGATTTCTTTGCACAGGGTAAGGTGTAAAGTTGACTGTCACTGATTCTGGTTTGCAAATGAATATGTTGAGATTGTCAATTACCACTTACTGCGTACAATACATTTGATTTACCGTACAAGTCTTGTGAACTCCAATGATAGTAACTGAAAAAAACCACCTTAAAATCCAAGCTGCAACTTTAGATACACCTCCGACGGAAATAAAAGTAATACTATTCACGGGCATCTTGGAAATATACGACGAGTGCGCGATCCTGATTGTGCGCCTACTGACAATTCGTGCATACATTTAAGAGTGACTCACAATATTGGCAGGATACGCAGTAGATCAAAGTTAAGATAATAACTGGAAAGGTTATTTTCTCTTACCATCAACTGATCTTGCAGGTGTCTCATCTCTTCGCCATTCGGAGTTATATGGAGGCGCTCCTTGGGAAACATGAAACTGTGAGATTTCATCCAAAAACGATAGGGATGAATCGACCTGAGTAGGAAACACACCAAAAGACGCCCAAGTATTACTCTTGGTAAGACTGCGCATTAACAAGTACCATTACTCCATCGATGGGCTAAGCATTAGTCTCCTTTAGACTTACGATCTGTTCTGAACAATGGATACCGATCACAAAGCTATGACCTACCATCTAAATAAAACAATTTGTTTCCTGCCCTCTGGGGATTACATATCATCTAACACATGATATTTAGCCTCGAATATGATTTCTTTTGCTACGGGGGGTATTCGATCCCACAACAAGCAGAGAGGAACAATATTGCAATGCTTGTGGATTAAAGTTATCAACAAAATACGGAAATCCAAAAATGCAGAGTTTCCCTGCAACAGTTATTGACTGCAGTTGGAAAGTGTAAAGGCCGTTTATCAAGATGTCAATAGCAGTCCCTCCATCGCAAATGGGAAAGATATTGATATTACTATCCATTAATAGCTAAATGACATGGTCAGCTCAATCATATATTTCTATCTACGGATTATTCTCCCTGCGCTTCAAACCTTGCAATGTTAACCAAGGATCCTTGTGATTTAGGTATAAAATATGTGGCTACACAGATATGCAGTTTTCTTGTAAATATACTCTTTGGGTTAGCATCATCCGGGTTTGTGACAACTGCAACGGTTAAGTTAGTCTCTGAAGGCAGTATGTACAATAGATATAGCTGATAACTAACCAATAAACATAAAGTAAAACATTAGCACAATACTATACCAATAGACACTTCCATAATAACTTGGAAATAGAATACACTCCACATACCTCAATGTCTTCGCAACTTGCATCCAATGGAACAATTTGACTTAAATCAGCATTTACTGTTGAAATTGCACAGGCTTCTGAACATCTCTGTAAAATAGATACATTTACGGCTTGTTGTATAACTATATTGATTGTGTGATCCATATCAATGAGAGAGGGAGCTGGAAACCATAAAGCTGGTTTGGAACAAAGCTTAACAATCTTGACAATATCATTTACAACCAACCATTGGTTTCTTAGCCACTAAATCATGGAAAACCATGGTCACCAAATCTTACGAAGACGAAGAAGGAGTTTGTCTAAGACATGCAGCATGCAAAGAACAAATCTTAGCCGTATCTAGAAGGTCTTCGTGTATAATATAAATAATATGAATATCTTATTATTATTCTTACGACATTTGTCCATGGTTTTACATGATGATAATAGCGTTTTTAGACCAACTTTACCATATAGAAAAATGTCCAATTTCGTTCATTTAAGTGACATTCCCGGGCTCTCGAAGGGCCCTCGGGGACATGTGATGTAGAAATTGGTACTTGAGGCAACGCCAGAAAAAGCTGCGAGCAGTTAAAAACCTTCGGCTAACTCTGTTAAAAAGTACAACCCAATTGAGAATCTAATTTAAAATAAAACACTGAAAGTTAAGGTTACGCAACTGTTCTTGCATCATTTCCGTTCGTCAAGTGCAAACGACACGAACGATGTTCATAACCTAGTGGTTTGGGATTCAATAAAATGAGCAAAATGAACTTATGAGACTTCCTTTCTGAGGCTATAGTTTCTTGAATAGTTTCCGAGAATGGAAGTGATTTCTTGCGACTTAACCCTCAAAATTGATTGATCAACTAGAAAACGTAAACATAAGCTTTCTTACCTGAATGAAGTCAGTGTCCATATCCCGTAAGCATTGTTGTAATCCATCGGTCAAAAAATGAGGTATCTTCTCAGTCTGCCCCAGGACTTTGATAATTGCCGACAAAATCCAATGCCGCGTGTACGAATCTTTAACACCAAATAACAGATACTTAAACACGACTAAATCTTATCATAGGGAAAGAGGTGACGAACGTCCTTAAGCACTTAACAAATTGCTCTATGACAATAAAATTGCACGAAGTAGAGAACCAATTTTTGTACTGAAAATCTTTTTGCGCGTGGCACTCCTCAGAGTACAAATCGTCAGAATAGAACACGAAAAAAAGGAGTGAAACTAATACCCAGCTGTGTTTTCAAAGTAGCCAATCAAAACCCTGACGGCCAGATCAGTGTTGTTTTGACCAATCACTGCCCGTAAAACAGATTGGTTAACCAAAAAGGCCCAATGAAAAGACAAATTCTTTCTGTTTTCAGAGCAAAGATTTTCCTACTTTTACGCGGACGGCTTCCAGAATGGCCAAGTGAAAGGAAGCCCTAGCTTTACCTATTACACGAAGGTGGTCATCCGCATACACTTTTGCACAGCCTGGGCTTTAAAGCAAGTGCTGCCCTATGGCCGAGTCACATTGCTTGCAGTGATCTTGGCTTTTTGAAATCCGGGATTGCTGTTTCATTGTGGGAGCTTACGATTGGCGAATACAGGAAGGAACATGCTGCTTGATTCTGTCAGCTACCATCGACGACGTGCGTCCTCTATGAGTTTTTTTAGGGCATGATACATGGGTTCCTGGTACACTCTTTACCGCAACTGAAAGTTGGAAAGATCTTCGACGTCCATCTATTGACATTGGAATTGGCTTCGTTAATACACCACACCCCATCTATCTAACGAGTGATATCTTGGAAATCTGGAGAATCTAGCTATATGTGTATATATTTCATGTATAAAATGTGTATATATAATAATACTCATTAAAGCTTTTCTAACAGAAAGCTAGTAGGCTAGTCTTGAAGGTATTTTTAGGTTTAGTCTTAGTCTCTCTCCATATATAAATATATCTTGGCTATTTCAAGAGACACAATGTATACCTTGCATGCAATACGGTACAAGCCTGGTTGATTAAATCAAACATTACGGTGCACATTAAATAGCGTACTGCAAACTAAATACACAGAGAAAACATCAACCGTCGAGTATATACACAGTGCTAAATCAATGCTCTCAAATTCGTGCTCAAATGTGAAACATGTACGCCATCCATCACAAAGGAACAATCGATTACCATAAGGAACCGTTCTTTTCACAGAAAATACGTAAAATTGTTTGACTATGTAGTCTGATGGGATATACAGTGGGCTCTCTAACTCGAACTCTCCGGGATACAAAAGAATTGCTCGAGACAGTGAAAGTTCGAGCGAGAGAAAGAGTCTTAATTTACTTAATACGTCATGGAAAAACAAATTAGTATTAAAATACAATGTATTTTACATGATGAAACCTTGCGCAATTTATATAAAATCTACAATCGATGTTTGTCTTGAGGTCGAACATATTTCTCTTGTATAAAGTTGTTCAAATTCAAGGATAATCTGCAGCATTTCTACTCCTGCTTCACTGCAGATGCCCGTATTTTTCTAAACATTGATAGCAGACTCGACTTATTCTCTTGACGACTTTGCAATAACCTCATCAGCTTCATCTTCAATATCGTCAGATTGGTTTGATTAAATAGAGGAAAAATGTCTGCATTAGGCATAACTGGCGTAGCTGTGACAACGTCATTGTAAAATGCTGGCAATGCTCTCGGCAGAGAGACCTCCCGCCACCATATTTGGATTAGCATCCTGTCTTAAATGTCTTTGAAAGGATCATCTAAATCATCGACTGCATCACGCTGAGCCTCTTGAGTAATGTCAGCCTTTTTGAAGCGATTGATGATCATGCTTTAAGTCACAGCTCCAAAGGAACTGACGAAAATTTTCATCGCCTCGAGAACAGGATGTTTGGGATAGACCTTCATCTAAAGCTGTACACAGTAATCGATCAACCCGTCCTTTGTAATAAGCTTTCAGACTTCTGATGACCCCTTGGTCCATTGGTAGAGGAAAGGAGGTACTGTTCGCCACCAAAAAGATAAGCTTGACATTGGTAAACTCAGAAAAAGAGGGATGGGCTGAGCTATTACCCACGAGAAGAACTGCTTTCCGTCCCTCTGTGCAAAATTTTCGATCAAGAGTGCGTACTCCCTCTTCGAATATTTGGCCATCAATCAACCTTTTCTTCTGCGTCTTGTCTGAGCATGACAAACTCTTCACGTTTTAAAGCAGCGACAATTTTTCCACTTGCTGATTATAACAAGTGGAAGTTTTTCACCGGTAGCATTTGCTACTGCCATTCTAGTTAGCCTCACTTTGCTGTTCTTGCTTCTTGAACACTTTCCACTTTTAAAATGATGGGTTTCGTTTGTGAAACACTGGTTGAACCAATAAAATTCGTTTAACACAGCCTTCAAGTGATAATTTGACAGAAGCGTTGGTAAAATTGTTTAATGCCATGGTGCAACCTGGCCCATAGTTGCGAGGGTGCACGGTGGCACTGCCCCTCCCCCCCAAAGATCAAGTTTGTAGGGGCTTTGCTCCTCGAGGAAAAATCTGAGCGAGTATTTGTGTCAAAATCTGTGTCCGCTTGTTACTCGCCTTCTGTTAATCGATTTTAAATTGACTCTGTATTCGATTACAGGGATATCTGTCCATTAGCTGCCTCTTGCGTAATAGAAGTTATTACAAAATACAGGAATTGAGTCCCCTGCAATATGCTGCCAGCTACAGGCGAGGGTGAAACCAGCCACTATGTCACAGAATTTCACTCACCACCCTTGGTTGAAGACTAGTGTTGTGCCTAAAATTGAGGAATTTCTTTATCAATTATTTCTGTAGAAGAAACGTTTTGAATTCAAGTAACCAATCCTATTCTGACTAATGCATGCATAACCTACTCGGAATAGAAACAGTCTGACATTTGTCAAACTATTGCATAGAATTCGAATTTTGTTTACATGAAATCGCATGCCTCTTGTAAAAGAAGAAGCAATCCTATCTTTGTTTTTGTTTCGGCAGTTGATGTGAGTACATCAGCAATGCCTTTCGAACTGATAGAAAAGGAAATGAAAGCATTAATATATGTAATAATAAATGTTACCGAGATAGAAGTTCCTCTATTTATTACGGGATATCATATGTGTCGAGACGTGTGATTGCCTGTTGGCAACGAAGAGATGAGTGGAAATATGGATCCCGGCAACCCTGTTAATAACTATGCTGTAGCGGTTAAAAAAATCGAATAGTCATTTACCTCTTGGTAGAAACGGTAAATTTGCTAAAACTATTTTCGACTTTCTTCGGGCTGATGTACATGGACAATATATGGCAATTGTGACGGGAAATTCGGTTAATCTTTAAGATGGCGAAGGATTGCAGGTGCCTTGTCTGCTCCGATTAGCTGGAAAACTAAACATGATTGCGACTTTAAAATAATCAAATTTGTAATTCATTGAGGAATTTTGCCTCAAATTCTCACCGTTTTTTCCACTTGTTCATCCACCCATCTGAAGCTTTGAAGTCTTGAAAAGTTAAGTTATACTGCGTAAAAACGTGCCTTATCTTTTATCGCTGTTCAATCAATTGGTACCTGTTGACTTTTCTACAGCAAGAATCAATCATATATAGCTTTGTCAACTTCTATAAAGTCACAACGAAGCACGTTTCTTCTAGCTTTCATCCATATTGATATAGCGTTCTTCGTATCTCCAGGCCCTTTGCTGACTAGTCATCCCCTTCTCAAAATTTCGAAGAATTTTAGAAGATGACGCCATCTTGCTTACTCAAGCCTCTTTGCATGCATGTCAGATCTGTCTTTTACACGTGAGGGCATTCGAATACCCATTTAATACCTTAAGAAATTCGAAGAGTCCTGTTCGAATTTTCTTAATTTGCATTTAGCTTTATCACGCCCCTGACGTTTGAAGGAAGGAAGAGACACCAAGATCTTTACAGTTTTAAAACTTTCACAATAATTTGAAACACGTTTCAGAAAAAGGTCGAGATTCAGAGTAACTGACATCTCTGTTCCAGATAGAGAAACGTTCGAGATTGAGAAGTTCAATTTAGATGAATTTCTTGGTAATACATGCTAAACGTCAAAGGAGCCTGACCTATAGCTTCAGATAGGGAGAAGCTCGAGTTAGAAAGAGAGTCCACTGCATTTCATATTTCATGTTAATACATTAAAACAAGATTTCTGAAGGTGCAAATTGAAAGTGATAGAACAACCGCTAATCATGACAGGAAGCACGAGATAACTAGAAGGTGATCTTCCATGCTACAAACCTGAATGTTTTTTCTCAAGGAGCACAAGCAACTTTTGCAAGACTTCCTCTGCATTGTACAGGCCACTGCTACAAGCGTACTCACCAACTACCTGTTTGAATTTAATGCACAGAAAAGTTTATATTCACGGTAAAGGAGAAGATATAATTAGCGGTGTATTACTCTCTATTAAAAGATCAGTAGTCCCTAACCTCTTTCAACCAGCGGACCACTTGGGTCAATTACAAAATCCCGTCTTCCCGAAAAACGAAAAAAACCATTATATTTAGTAGTAAGATATTGCTTTACTAGAGGTGGTACGTATAAAAGAGCTTTCAGATGTCCCTCAGGCAAGGCATTTAAAAACTACTAACCAAAAGTCAAGAAATAGGAACCATAGTATGAATTTCGACAACGCAAAATGCTAAAAAGCTGGAACATTTACTTAGAATCAAAATTGAGCGACTACCCTGTCCTTTGATATCCGTGTTTATTTTGTAGACTGAAATCCGTAGATCATGACATAATATAAGAAAAGTCTATTCTTGAACATCGTAGAACTCGGCGTGGTAGATAGTCTCAAATGGTAAAATAACTCTCCATAGCAGTCCACCTTAGATGTGGTGCAACTGATTTCGCCTCTTTAATCCACAAGTTTACTCATTTTTTACCACCTCTGTTTGATGGGTGTCTGTATTTCAACAAGTTCTTCCTCTTCTCTACCGTTCTCCAATTTTGCACTGAAAAGCCCTATTACAAAGCTGTATTTATCAGCATCCGAAATACCGTCGAATGGTTCTGCCATTTCTATGTGACGTGCCCTCATATGAGTAAGAATAACTTGCTTCAGATTTAAGGGAACTGGAAACTCCCCGCAAGACTCCGAGAGCTCTTTACACATACCAAAATCACTAGGTTTGACTTTTTCACTCCAAAGAATATAATTTTACAGTAAAAAGCGTCAACTGGTTACTTGCAGATTACAACGTTGATATCCCTTCAAGTTTAATTGGTTGTAATGATCGAATACATCGACAAGGTATGCTAGTCCTGATTGAAACTCATAATCTGCAAATATATCAGCGTTATCACTATCAATAATTTGAAACATTAAAAACACGCAATCGTGCATTCTGTACAACTGGCCACAAATTTTTCTTCTTTAAAGGCATCGCACCTCAGTATACAGCAAAAGATTACTGTGCTCTTCATCGCTCTCTTCACAGAGCTTCGTAAAGAATTCAAAGCTTCAGACTAGACTTGGCTGAATACCAGCTGGTTACCAGCAAATCGTGAAGTACGGAAGAAAGATTTCGGGTCGCCAGTGCTTCTCCGCGATTGGATGATCTTGTGTGCGCGCGGATGTGGAGCGGCGCTTTTTGATCCTTTATCAAAACAAGCTTCATCTAGTTTTGCCAATGACACTGAGCAGCCTGCTACCAAATTTTTGTATGACAAACTCTTTTTGAAATTTTGTTCAGACTTGTAGTTCACTCTACGTCTGCATCTACTCGACATTGTGAATACGGTCAATTGTAATCAGACTGACGACTAAATTTGAAGAAAACTGCTTCATAAACTCTGCGACGAAACAAGGCACAATATCCTTCAAGTACTCGTCCATCTGACTTGGATTGTAAAACAGAAGTTCTAAATCTTTTCACTATCCTAATATTGAATGGAAAATTTCATCCATGAACATTCATATTTTCCAACAACTTTTCCCCGATCCTCTTTAAGTAAGATGTAACATGCAAGTCCCAGGCGACTATATGTCCGATATTTGCTTTTAAAAACTCGGGCCCAGCTTAAAAGAAAATCTGTAGCATTGCTACATATGTAAAGGCGACTTTCGACGTCATCATCTAGGTGAGGTCTGTATTTACTGTGAAGTTGCAGGTATTTTTGTGTCGTGCACTAAATGAAATTTATAGTCTATTCGTCTAAAAACGGCAAATACTTTGAATAAATCTCCTGGACTCTTATGACAATATGCAGCTAGATGACGTGCGTTACTTCGAGGATAGGCTTTTATCAAAGTATTTCAAGTTCAAAATATTACTGCCCTTTGCCCTTCCTTTGGGTGAGTACAAACGGTAGCAATTTGACATAAGACCCGACAGACATTTTGAGTAGTTCAAAATTGCATTTGATACAGAACTTGATACTATGAAGTTTATACAAAGTCATTATACCTCAATTTACATGGAATGGAATCTAACAGGTACCATCATTTCGTAACAATGGCTGTGTCTGATCCAAGACCATATATATATCCAAAAAGGCGCGAAACGAAGTGTAACAGTTCTGCTATGTTTTTCTCCCTTTCGATCGGAGGGAGATTGTGACGTCATGTACGTAGTTCGTAGGCCTGGAATTTACGAAAAGAACTAGGATTCTGCAACGTCTAGTGCAAGCTTACTTTTTTACCTCAGTCTAAGAACGTTTACTGGTCATGATTTGTTTACAAAGCGTGAATTTCGAAGTCTTTCTACACAAGAAAAAGGCATTTAGTGGTTGTGTTTGTCTTGGCATTCCTCTAATGCATCGATTAAAATATCACCAGTATTTTAGGAAACTTAAATTTATCATATTAGACTTCGAATATATCAGCACAGAAAAAGAAGATTCGTTCAGTCATCAACGACACACATTATTATGCTTCCAGAATTAACACAATTGTGTTTAAGTAGCATCATAAATCTATTACTCTAGTAAGTCACTATATGTCTCAATGAGCTATCCATGGTATAAATTAGTTTTTTAATTTACGTGACTTCGAACTGCGAGTTGCTGTCCATTAGTCACATCCGACAGAATGCTTCTCTTATTGGCTACCTCGAAATTCCAACAGAGTAGAAGTACAATACCGAAGGCCTTTTTATCCTGTCTGTCCGTTCTGTCGTAAACCTGTAGATCACATCCTTTCAAATCTATATAAAATATTTTAAAACCTAGCTTTTCCTTTACAATGATCCTATCTATATCTATCTCAATAAGTAGCTGATCTTATTATTGATTTCACTCATTGAAAACTGACTAATTGAGCAGCCAATATAAAATGAATTTCAAGAAAGTGTCGTTTGCCCATCAGTTGCAAAAAATAATTGTGTACTAGGCCCCACTTTTAGGCATACCGGAGACACTTGCTGATAGAATCTTCGAATGAACCTGGAATGCATGGGGTTGGTGTTTGAACGCCGGCCACACTCAAGGTAGTATTGCAGCTGACGTCTCTTCTTGTGACGCTCTTTAGAATATTTAAGGGTTTTATTTTTAAGAGCGTGGAAAAATGAGAACGCAGGAGTAGTAGCTCCGCAAGTAGCCAAGGAGCGTTCTACCAGTAACGAATTTCTTCAAGAGAAAAATAAGCTGAAAAGCTAGGTCTATTGTTAGTAAAGAAGACTTACTGCCTAGATGCTACAAATTTTGAAATTAATATTATCTGTGAACTTCAGTCTCTTGAGTATACTCTGAATTTTTCTTGTTTCTATCAAATCCCTTTAACGTTACCAGGTCTCTAACAAATTCACGGACCCTTTTCTTCGTTGACCCCTTGTGCACCCTTTGTTCTTTGCGATAATAAGAGAGTAGACAACTGTTTTCTTCATTTGTATTGCTTTTGTCATTTAATAGTTACCGTATCATGACGTTACAGTATACAACATCAATTTTAGCCATCAAATGTCAAAGCAAACCAAACAAAACACCATAAAACCAGATGCTTAGAAATCTGTTATCTGAAAACAAATTACAACAAGAGTGTATTCGATCCTAATTTAAATGACATAAAGGCAAAACACAAGAAATGTTAATACCAACAGAGGCAAACACATTCAAATACCAGTAATTAAAGCAAAATTGAATGACCAAAGAAAGTTGACATGGCCTCCGCGTTCATATTATTTCACTGTCGTCTGTAAACAACGATCTTTCGTTCACTAAATAATAAAACAAAATTTAATTAAAATAATTTCAAAAGACTCACCCAAGCTACCAGCTGTGTTAAAATATCTGGTAGAAAAGGCCTATCAATCAATTCCATATAATGACCAACAGTTCCATGGATAAGCTGAATATTCATTTCTTCATCGTCGGAACCTATACAAAAAAGCAGCAAGAAGAAGTTTAAAGTTATACACATATTTTACATTCCCATGTTTAGAAACAAATTAAGTTTTGTCTCTCATGATGTCCAGGGATATTGCATTGCCAGCACCATAGGAAATACAAGTCGTGAATGTGTCATATATATCTGAGAAACTGTCACTGAGTAAACTCAGTGTGTCAATGTCCAAATATCTATCTGTCATCCAATAGTATAATTGATCATTAAAATATTGCACTCTTTCGGTAAACTTCAAATGGATTCCAATTGTCTAGGATACTGTATGTAATTCAGTTCCTGTATTAAATCCATTCCAAGCAGTCATATTCAAGGGAATGATCTATCAACAAAATCCATCCGAATCAGGAAGATAAAGGGACTTCTCTTCACTAATGAACCTGATTGGCGGGATACTAAAAGAGTGCTTACAATAGTTGCTACTCTTCTTGCATGCTTACCTATAAAAGTAAAACTTAAATTACTCGTCGTCTTGTCATGATGAAAACTGATTATCTCGTATCAGATATAATTTCACCATAAAAGGTTTTTTCTGACGTCCTTTTTACCTACATAACAACAATACTTTAAGGAATGTCAAACTATTGCTTCAAGTAAGAAGCTCCTTTTTTTGCAGCAAAAAAGGCATTCAAAGGTCATAAGAAGGTCATGAGAAAAATGTTTCCAATGTTAGGCTACAACTGCTACTTTATAAATTGGTTTCCTTCAAAAAGTCTTTTACGCTACAAAAAATTCTTCGAGTTTGAGAATCTACATTGCCCTGGATATAATGATATCATCTTTACAAACATGGAGGAGCCTAGAAATGATTAAGAGTTGAATGCTAATCGTAATCTTATCACAACAAACTTTGCACCTAAACGAGAAGCTACGGATCGGTTCATCTTACCAAAGAGAAGGAGCAGAGAATACAGAGAGCTAGCATTAACCAAGGAAGGAAGAATGTAGTCAATAAAAGAGATTACTCTGAAGTTTTCGTTGAAGTAAAACAAGGAAACAATCATATGGGTGAATATCTTGAAGACTAACTCTCATTTTCTAATCTAAATGGAACGAACCATAATACTACATAAAACAACATCTACACCCATTCGATGCAAAAAAGGTCACACAATTCAACACCGTTTTGTCTAACAACAATCGACAAAATAGCTCCCGATAACAATAGCATGCGTCCAATATTGCACGAATTTCTGTTGCAATACCTTCTCCAATGAGCCTCATCACATTATGTGCTATCTCTGGGTTCACCAAATGTCCACCGACTTCCAATAATTCATTAATCGTTTTGACGTACCACATGTCGTCGGGTGCAAACCTACCGTGAGAGCAATTTAAAATAAAATCATCAACAATTAAGGCATCTAAAACTACACTTGCAACAAAATACACTTCCGAACTCGAAGCATATTCATTAACTTATTGACTCCAAAGTGGTCATGATCTAGACAGAGTGACATCAAGTCAGTATAATATAAATACAAGAGGGTTGCTAATAATAGCCTAAAATGGATGAGGACGAAAGTTTATTCAAAAGAAAAAACACTGCATGAAACCATAATGTAGACAGAACATTATTCCGCCCTAAAATGAAGCGTTTACAACAGCGGAAGTTTGCCACTATGATGACATCATCAATTTTAAGGTTCTGCGATGCACAGAGACGGAGCTGGCATGCTCAGTCACAGCTAATACAAGTACAGCGGATGCTGGTTGCCTAATCCGTAGAACCTGCCATATGTGCCGGTGTGAAAACTAGTAACTCTGCTAGGGACAGCACCCCTGGACTTCATTTTTATGCGGAGAACACCAAACATTTTCAGAGGGGAGGTTTATATAGCTGGCCCCCCAAATAACCCAAGCCTCCTAACGTGAAAACTACACTGGTAGCTTAATACCTGAGCTGAAATAAATGTTTGTCTATGTTCATTTTGCCTCTCTTACGCACAAACTTCATCTGTTCTCTGAGTTCCGTTATTGTACGTCTCAGCTTCTTTTTTGTTCACTAGGGCACTCTTATCTCAGAAAATCTTATTTGGTACTTGCGCGATAAACTTACTTGGACACCACCCTGCTGTTGTCATGCAGTATCGTTGTTTCTTAAAATGTATTTACAGTAGTTGTTAACTGCACGCATTTTAATATGCATGTACTCTTACATGAAGATGGCCTACATTCATTGCTATAAATGCCTCATTTGAATGTATACGCGATCTCATCCGTCTTATTTTGTTCTTTTTGTCTACGTAGTTCCAAAAACGTCAGTAAGACGCTGATGGATTATTCTGTATGAGCAATTGGATCATGCTGTTTGGATTGAAATACAAATAACTACAATAAAACTGTACATTTGAATAGAAGAGATCAATCCCCGGTTGACTTCCCTTGCAGGCATTACCTTTCCGCCAACTTCGTAATTCTTGTCACCAGATTTGTTCTGAAGAATGAATCAATGTTGGAACGCAGATGACTCAGTAACTTACTGCAAACAACATCAACATTGCTGGTATTGGTCATCTTGTAAAGAAGTTCTAATGTCTGTAAACATGAAAACAAGTATGAGGAGACATAAATAAGGATGAATACAATGGCATTATAATGTTTCTTAGGTATCACTTGCCCGAACTATTACTTTGATAAGGAGCATAGAGGAATACAAGGCCTCCTACTGTAAAATGTCAACAATTTCACAGACCAAACAAGTGGAGCATTTACACATGATGTATCTAGTTTTACGTCGAAAAGGAAGACAATAGCAATAATCCGACCCAAACATGTCAAACCATACTAGCTTAATGCTACTGCTGTCCTTCACTGCCACATTGATTACATAGCAGACGAAAGCGTCCAGTTGAATGTACGTACGGAAATCCTCATCATTATCGTCACCACTGTAAAACATGATTAGCCACTAGGATCAAGTATAGCATGCAGACAACGCTACCAAAATGGTAGTGTCTGCACATCAATGACAATCTCCTTGTACGATCTCGTATTAACTTCATCCTAGCTACTGTTTTTCCATTGTACAGCAACTGTCAATATTATTGCTGTCTCATTATCTAAGCGAAGGATGCATCGACGGTTCGATTGGCTCCTTAAGTTTTAATTGATCGTCTTAAACGTTCGTTTGCTTCATCAATATGTTATTGCCAGCTATATAGAAATATTAATTTTATGACAATGAAAACAGGTGCTTTGTATTATCGCAAGTGCAAATTTTCTTTGCAGTAAAAACTTCTGGTAAAAAAGTTGATGTGAAGACATTCCAGGGAGATACGACTCTTTGGACCGAAATGAACCCAGAGTCATAATAATCTTGGACCACTATAACAATATGGGACCAGCATAGGCCTCATCTGCAGATATATTTTCAATATGGCTACTCCTGAATTGGTAACATTTCACGGATTAAATAAAGGTTAATGGAAACATTCAGGCATCATTTGATTTGCTCATAGCATGCACCATCTCACAAGGATGTTTATCCAGCCTTTAAGGATTCCTGCAAAAAACCTACAAAAGCGTTGCGATGGTGTCCATTCTCATTCGCCATAATACGGTAGCCAGACACAGTGGCGTATTTAAAGGGGGCACTTGGCCATGGTCACCTCCTCGAGTTCGAGTCAGTCTTTTCAAGTATTGATTAGATCTAAAGAATAATTTTCCGCATTCAGTAACATGCCAATTTTAATTTATTTGCATTTTAAAGTGACTTAAAAATCTACTAGCTACGCACCTCGCCTTGTAATCTATATAAGTAAAATTACTTCATCAAATTCGGGGTCAGCATAAGTTAAGGGATTTTTGTTGGATCGTAAGTTCCCGGTATTTTACTAAGCCTATTATTGCCATACGCGTTCACGTTGACTGAGGTTTGCCTATTTTGAATATTGTTGGAATGTCAGTGTGGAGCATGAAAACGTGAATGTGAGTTTGCTGTGTTAGCATGGTTTGTTGATGGCCAAGCCATATCACTTTAGTTATTTAGTCCGCACGCATGCTACATCAAGTTTGGTCATCATTATTTATCATCCATTCCATCATCACTATTGACACCATTGTAACGGAAATGACACATAGGTGTAAACCAATCGTAAAGTAGCACGAATCAACTAACACCATCAGATTATTTACCAACCAATCACCCTGCACTTTCTGCTTTATCAGTAATTTGATTGGCTGTAATAGTTACATATAAATGTTTGTTCAGTGTATTGTAATTGATGTGCGTGGCAGACCTCTAAGATGTATCAGCGCTGTCATGAATCTCAGTCAAATAGATCGTGGAAAAACTGAACAAAGGATTTATTCTTGTGGATAATCTGCAACGCTGCCAGCGAGTTCTCCCAGAGCCGCCACAAGTGGAGGGAGGCGCTCATTACACCATCATCGCCATCGCCAATATGATTGCCATTATCTTCATTACAACATCAAACACCACTTTGGGCTACGATGTTCGTAAGGAGCAGATATCACATGGCTAAAAAAGTAGCTTAAAAGATGTGGTAAAATTAGGCATACCTTGCGTTTTAATGTTTCATCGGAGTCATTCAAGCTGTCAATAACTATGCTTTGATAACCATCGGCATAGCCAATATCAATGCCAATCAGTCGACCAAGTATATTGATGCCTAAAAACACATGAACCATCGAAAATGAAAATAAACGCTATGGTAGGGCAGCGTCCCCAATGAGGCAAACCCAGAAAATTTGGCTTACCGTGGAATAAACAGTACTGTTTATACGAGTCCATGGCAAACTGAGAAATCTACCAGGATTAAAAGTCGAGGGGTTCTTGCTCCTGCTCCTGCTCCTGTGGGGAGGGTGATAGCGTGCCCAACATATAATTAGGGAGACGACGCACCATGGGTCACCTCAACTGACTGAAGCAGTCGAGCATCCCCTCATTTTTAGAGACTAGCCTTCTTGAGGTCCCACCCCAACTCCAATAGTCGTAAACTAGCGTAATATTGCAAAACCTTACCACATCATGTAGTTGGTACACTTAGTTCACTTAAGTCGTTGGGTTTGAAAGTATTTAGTCTGAAAAAAAGAGTCCCTCTGGCGCAAGCATGACCCAGTTTTGGAATCATGGACATTTCCAGTCTGACATATCTTCGTGATCAGAACCTTAAAATTCTCAAAGGCACAATTTTTTGTACTATTGTTTCCTCTCTGTTCCCACGCTGACGAAAGGTACGGTATTGTCAATTGTATTTTTTAACTCTGCACTAAATAGTGCAACAATAGTTGACGATCCGGGAAGTCGACCCCGAATTTTCACCACCACCAGCAACCCAATTTTTTCGTTTCGCTATTAGCTTCATCAGTGCGACATTCCATAGATAAGTACTCAGACAGACATATTATACTAGCAATCATGAAATATATCGTATAGGACTCAATAAAAATGAAATGCTTTCGGCGATGACGGGGATCGAACTCTGTGTTCACTTAACGCTTCATCACGGTCATTTCCATATGTCAGTACTCAGGCAGAGACACTAGCAATAATGGAATACAAATTCTATCATTAAACATGAACGCATATGGTGCTGGTTGGGATCGAACTCGTCTACTGGAATTTTCTTCTAATGTAAAGTGTATGTATTTAAAAGAAATAACAATGATAAATGTTACAACATATTTATCAATTAAGTGGTAAAATTGATGCTTCTCTTACCTATGTACTTCATATTATTATTCTTTGACATGAAAAAGCTTGACAGCCTATTGGTCACCATACTTATCAAGAATGGGTTAGGATAGATCGATGTAATTGTCTTCATGCATTCAAATGTGACAGCTGCAATACAGAATATGTAAAGGCAAGCTGGTTATCAAGCGTGAAGTAAATGTGGATGACAGAAAAACCTTTACGTAATGCCCAAAACTCCAAAATAAATTTTAAAATTATTTAACCTATTCCCAAATATCAACAGAATAGAGTTCACTGTCCATAACAGATAAAGGCGACACTCTTTTGTAACTCATCAGCAATGGTATAATTCGTGGAGGTGGGGGTGGCATCGTTAAAGAACAGCTAACTGTACAGGGTGATTACAGCAACGGATTTTCAGTAAACCTGGCTGCCGCCTTGTTACATTCCTGTGATTAACTCGTTGGATACGAATGAAGATCTTGCAAATCGTTAATCTTCGCATTTGTATTTTGTAAAATCCCCTTTTCGGAAAGTGATATCCGTTACAAGAAAGGCAAATATGGCTACAAAATAGCCAGAAATAGCGTTACGTAACGCTTTAATTACTAATAACGACAGATATGGCTGAAAGAGGGATTTTCGACAGTCTATGATTGATTGGCAGCAGAACTTTACGTCAACTACAATTTACACTTCGCGTGGCTGTAGAAATTAACATGATACTAAAGAGCTTATGGGAAGAAATAGCAAGACATAACTAAAACATAGGTAGGGATTGCTTGATGTTCCTTTCATGTGATCTTTATATTAATCATTATCTCTAATCATGTTGGCTGATTGCCAACCTCACTTTTGAGTAGGGAGAATATGTTCCCCACACTTTATGACGACAAAGAACATTGAGTTGAAATGCACTTCTTGTCACTACAGTGCACTAGATATAACACAGACCAGTCATGCGGGATTATGCAAATATAAACTTGTAAGCAAGGAGGCAATAAGTCATAAACGGAAATGCGGGTCACAATAAACCGAGACCTTAAAGTAAGTAAGAATACTTCTCTTCAAACTGGCACTGCCCGTATTCTGTAAAACCACTTATACTGATTGTCAAAATTGCACTGCGTTGTAAATTCCAAAGAACTGACAAAGGCGACAAAATTATGCCAAAACTAACCTAATAATAGCTCAAACATGATTTCTTCAGCGACTTACCACAACCAATAGTACTGTCAATGCAGATCTTATCAAAGCAAAGACCAAGTACTTCAAACATTTCTTGACTTGCGCTGTAACAAAGATGATGCAAGCATCAATGTTCCTCGTGATGAGCTCTTTCACATAAGAACAATGTATGAAAAATGTAGACAATGCGATTTTATGTTCTGCTTAAGACTGCTTGTGCCACTCTTATGGTACATAGAAATCTTCCTTGATTAGAGAGGCATGGAAAGATATGTTTGGGAGAGGTCGGATGACCCAAAACGCAACCAAATCGATATATAAAAACTTAGGAAAGTACTCGAAAAGAAAAGGGGCGTTTAACAATAAAATCTTATTGAAATTTTATGAAAAACACATGTTAGTTTTCGGCCTGACTCACAAGTTCTCATACAACCTCCCTGAGACGATCTACTGCGGCTGTACTTGTATATCCTCTGGCATCATTATGTAACAATCCAACATGTTCATTACAGCAGCGTCTAAAACACACTGCAGTAGTTATGTTTATGATGCGATTGTCGAATGGGTAGCAAAGATGGAAAGATGTTTAGTTTGTGTACTACAACTATATTTGGGGAATTTCTTGTATGACCGGCTGGTTTTTTAGCGACGGCTTTTATTTGTGAACAGACTGATGAATATAGAGGATAAATTAAATGAAGTGTAATAAATAATAATAAAAATCACATATTTGAGGTGTCGGCCACTTAATCGAGTGATGGTTAATCAAGAAAGCATTGTAACTGTCAAGCAAATTCATACAAACGGTAAATAGAAGGACTATTAAAGGTCAGGGTAATGAATCCAACACGATTCTGCTACACTGAGACGAAGGTATCTAATACATGAAGCTCTGGCTATGTTTACAATAAAAATTGACGAGCATGTATGACTGAACGTTACGTGTGAGAACTAAACTATTTCCTTGTAAATGAAACCACATTGAATACTACATTAAGAGACCATGTGATGTAATGAAGAAGACGCAACAACGCAGGGATCAAACAACAAATTGGAATGAAATAGCACGTGCTCACTGCAGAAATTAAAAGAAATGATGTAGCTATTTTTGTAACAGTGTAAGATACAGATGGCTTAGACGTCTCTCCAATAAGAAAAATAACAATATTTCAGGTGTGGTTTCCCTTAGAACATGAGTGGGTGCCTGGGAAACCGCACCATGTTCGTACCTTTGATCGTCAGCACCCAGCTCTGCTAACACTTGAAAGCCTCTCATTACGATCCATGGAGCTGGAACATTATAATAATTGAATTCAGATGGAATCCGGGACTCTAATATTTGCTTTACAATACTGACCAGTGGTGCTATCAAGCTTCTGTACTGTAGGCGGTTATCCTGCAACAAAACAATCATTGACAAATATGGAAATAATGCAAAATATTTCCGTTGCAAGAAGTATTTACGCTTGCTTTAATAACTGAACAAAACTGAATGTCGGTTAATCCCAGCTTTCTAGAAATATATTAATAATCGTTGATAAATATTTACCACGTGATCTTTGTTCCCTACATGGAAGTTGATTGTTTTGGATGTTTTCAGTTGTCGGGTATACAGTATCAATCTTTTCAAAATTGAAAGTCCTTGCGGCATAAAAGTACATCGATCAGAAGCTGTAAATCGTCTACTCTTTTCCACTCACAAGACCTTACGAGTTATATGTATCTGCACAGATTACGATCCGCACCGGTAAAGCTTAAACGCTTGTTGAGCAGAATATTTTTCTCTTCAGTCAAGTCGTTGATACTTCTTCTTTTCAAATTCATGTAAAAAATTCTATATGAAAACGGGCCATAGCAAATGTATACGCCGTATTGTTTTACAGAAACTACACAACATATATCGACGGTCAAAGAAAATGAATTTTTGTCCATCTAAACTGCTTTCTCATTCAATAGGATTGAGTGAGTCAGTATTCAGGTGTTAAATAGTTATGTACTCTAGTCATTGTACGCAATTTCGTACTACAAGTACAAATTGCACATACTTTCACCAGCCTATAATACCTTGCGCATGGAATAATGTTGTGAACATTTAAAATCGCGGGCCGCATTCTGCCAACTGGGTATACTGTTCATGGGTATGTTAAGCATTGTCTAAAGTAAGTTTACCTTAACCAGTGGCAAGTAGCCGTTTAATACTGTCCCTAAAACACCAGCGTCATGATCACAAAGCCTCCCCTGAAGAGTGACGTCAAGTGGAACAGTCTTGGGATCTAGTTGGTAAAACTTGCACATCAAGGCTATTGCTTTCTTCCGAATAACTTCCCTGAAAAGAAATGAAAGCGGATCAAAGCAACAGGATCGATATGAATTAGTTACTCTTAGCCAGTACATACCAGAATGCAAGGAAATAACTGAAAGTAAGGTCATTTAGGTAACGGAATCCAGAAGTCTTTCGATGTGTGGTCACCTCGACTGGAAATATTACAAATGAATTGTATAATCAGAATAAGCCCATTAAAATAGGACAGTGTTAGACAAGGTTGTTTTTGTGGCTTCTGATGGAGCATCAGTTCATAGTTAATAGTAGTCATCTGGCCTCGTTGCTTTGTTCCAAGACGTCTACGACTGGGCTGTGCTTTTCATATAACCATTAATTGGCCCTCAAAGATGCACTCAAGGAAAGTATTCAGCCTGTCGATGAAACCTTACGGCATTTATATTATTTGTAAGAAACTCGGACTCTGGTGAGTTTTTCCAATTCCCGGCAGTAAAATCTGTAATAACTGCACATGAAGAGGATGAGAATGCAGAAGGCAAACCAAGGTATTAGGGCCAGAGAGTCACGTTTTTCACGCAGGAGAAGCAGTATTTGCGTGAGAACATCTGTTTGATTCTTTCTAATATTCGCCACTGTTACCAGTAGCGCTCGAGCGTGGTACTTGGTAGTAGTAGTAGTAGTAGTAGTAGTAGTAGTAGTAGTAGTAGTAGTAGTAGTAGTAGTAGTAGTAGTAGTAGT
>JAAAKL020003237.1:0-23689 GCA_010016065.2 Carybdea cf. marsupialis auct. non (Linnaeus, 1758)
AGCGTCCGTTCATTGTCTTGTAAATTGTATATATATTAGAAATGTTGTAATGTGTGAAGTGTGGCTGAGGAACTGTGAAAGAGATCACCGTTCCTCCAATAGATAAAAGTCAAGGAAATACTTGGTTTATTAACAGCGAATTGCTCTTCCCTGCGCTGCTTGCGACAGCGACATTACATTATCTTCAATGAGTTCAATACATTTACATGTCGTTAGAAGAAGTATATGAAGAGTAGTATCGTACAATAACAATATTTCAAAGGGACGGTGAGGCATTATTGAACATTTTGACAGACCAGTTCTTACTATGGATTAGCAAATAATCTTTTTGATTTATAATTAATAATATATTATAGTTTCATGTATACGCGTATCGCAGGATATCATATCCCGTTCTAGGAATAACAGGAATAAACGATGATATATTGAAAGACCGCTATACGGTGACTCAGAAGTAGATCTAGCTCCCAGCATTAAATCTTGCCTATTAAATTTGCAGATTTTTATCCAGAATTGGATGGTGTTCCAGGAAACCTCTAATTCTGGAAAGCAATAGAAATATTATCCATTTGATTCCAGTCAAAGAAACAACACGAGACCAAAGTCCGACTGTTATCTCAGCCTCTTTTCCAGGAATGAGCACACATCTTTTATTTCGCAACCGCTTCTTATTTCAACCATGTCTCACCTAGTGTCGAAATATCGCAAAAACGATTTATTTACTAATTGTTACTGACCTGGACCTTCCAGCCATATACACTTAATCTCTGGAAACACATAGACCGTAACAACGCTGATAGGCTTACAGTCGATAAGAATCGGATAATACTTGCATGTCTGACGTAACCGTCCTTTAGGTCTTAGTTCTGAGTCCGCCAACGTCCTAAGCAACGTGTGGAGGTCAGGTTGATGATGCTTCAAATTTACTCGGAAGGTTAAAAACCAACACTTGAATAGGGCGTGGAAAGCGTTCCATGGAGCCTGATACCGATAGTCAAGATGAGATCTGATGTGTTGCATCGTAGTTATTAACCGAAGAATTTACACAGAAGTGGCACAGTGGTCATGTGTCAGCCTCACACTCCGAGGGTTGTGAGTTCGAACCGACCCTGAGCTTGTCTGCCATGATCCCGGAGGTACTGTGCTCCCTCGTCTGCTCTCGTAAAGTGGGAAACTATGTTTCGAGAGATAGGACCGAGACGGGACTGCAAGAATGAATAGCATGAATAGCAAGCATCAATAGATTGTCATCCGAAGAGGAACAGTAGCCCGTTCCTAATAGTGGCTTCGGCCTTGAGCAGAGTGAAAATAAGTATAGCAATAAAAAAATTCTTCCAATACTGTGATTATATGTGGCCAAAACCACCATACGATCCCAAAGCATGGACGATATGGAAGGCACATTGCCTGACACAAGAATAGGAAATTCCATGGTCAAACAGCAAAATTAACAAGGATGCAGCAAGCATGAGGATACAAATATTAGCTGTTCAATACCATGAACTTCAGACAGTTTTTAGGACACTCCAGTTTTAAAGTCTCCTTGATCAGGTGAAAAGGTACTAGATTCTTATAAAAAAGCGTGTACAGTCGTAAAAGTGGATTAGTAAAAAACAACAAGTACTAAGGCAACTAGTACTTGCCTTCTCTCGGTCGTTGTTAGTTCCGGTCGAGTTCTCTTATCGAATGTGTTTAGTGCGAGTCTGATTTCGCATGATGTATTATAGGGAACCTGCCAGCACTAGATTTTTCAGATGTGGATTCTGCTGTAGGTGCTGACTGATGGCCAAATGATATCTGCATGTTCCTGTTAGTTAAAGCCGGCGGGCCCCTTAAAGAACAAACAGGCAAAATTTTCATCGGCAATCACCAATGCGCAGAACTGTCGCCAAGGTAACTCTTCTGTGATGGGCTTGATCCGTTCTCAGGTTTCAGCCCTTCAACATCTGCCAAATGTATCGAATTGGGAATGCACTATTCCACCCTTTCTTTTTCTAGTGCTCTACACAAAGGTATGATATCTAGTCTTTTATCTCATTTCTCAATCCATTTACGGTGAATTTAGGGGGTTCCAAATACTCGTGTAGCACATATTTCATATGGCAGCCTCGCAATTGCATACGTATGGTAACCCCCGGTCGCGGCATGCACAGTGACTGATAGTATACTGTTTTTAACTATTAAAAATAAAACTATTAGTTTATTGTCGTTGATCAATTTGAAATTATGACGATGACCTGAAAGATGATGCTAATGAACTTGGAAAGAAAATATTAAGGCTGCAGAAGTCCGTTTCAGTACAATTTCCCAGGCTAATGTTGAAATGGAAAGTGCGGGCAATTGCGCAGCTTGAAGGTAATGACGTAGATTTTGTGTGCAATGGGGCACAGTACAGGTCATTTAAAAGGTGACATTCACATGTTCCTCAGTGCTTCGTTAACAGACCCGCAGTACAATCGTAAGGAAGAACCCACTTCGCAGTTTCGGCCCCTCTTCCTGAACGGAGGAAGTGGCGGTAAAAAGTTCCAGGTATGAGTTAACATCTTTCTTTCTACGGTATCTTTCTTTTCCCTTCGCAACCACCCTCTAATGCCCGCAAGCTCTCCTGAGTCTCTTACCATCTAGCTAAAAATATGGGCCACTTTGAGATGTTTCTGTTCAAAAGTGCTTATACAAATTGAAAATCCAAACATAAGGATCTGATAATCCCCACCTTATGAGATAGCAGCTACGACCCTTGGACCACGCTCCCTTAATCTCAAACACGGAAACTAGGTACGTTTTATGAGATCAAAGAAGAATCAAATTGGGTTTGCTTTACGCGTCGGTATATCCGTGTACAATTCCTTTCAAACTCACAAATTCGTTTATGTCGGGCTCTACTCACCTAAGAGAGAGTACCTAAAAGACCTTTCGATTTAAACAAGAAGATAAATTCAGTACCCTAAAGAACAGAGCGAGGGTAATAGGCCCTAAGGCATGTTTGTAGTTGTTTTCATATCGGCACAGCATATCAAAAGAGGGCTGACAAAATACATTAAGGATACGCCATGGTCATCTTGGTTCCTCAAACCTTCGCTATTGGTGAAATGAAATCGTTATTACAGATCAGTCAATCCGATCCATCGTAAAAGCGACCTTAACATGGAGCAATTTACATTTTACCAAATTTATCATGGAACTATTCACTAAAACACCGAATACATCGTGTAACGTTGAGTGCCACCGACACAAAATATAGTATGCAATAAAACAATTACCTCCAATTACGGATGACAGCGTGAATAAATAATTCTTTGTCAATAAAAGCGGAAACTTAGACTACGGGGTTACGTTACTTACATCAGTGACAAATGCTATTATTTTCGATACCGCTAGCAAAACATGCAGTATCTGTTTTCACGTACTGAATACTGCCTCACTATCGTTCAAATGTCCGACTAACGTCGCGTCAAAATGGATCCATACAGTCACAAATACGAGCCGTTTGAAAGCTGGCACTGTCATCGAAACGCATCTCAAATTGGCTCAACACTTCTTCAACCTTCGTCAGTATGAATGGCTATACCAAACACCGCACAATCCGGTAAAATGGTGCACCAGTCTCAATGCGACCGCAAACTCGATGCATATCGTCGACATTATTCTCTGGAGTACTCTCATATATGAAAGATTCCACTTTATTCTTATGAATTCCACATAAAGCTAGTACAACTCCAGGAGACTTGCACGAGATCGGCGAAAGTATGGCATTCAGGTAACGTCAATGGTATGCAAACAGTTCCAATCAATACTCGTCCTCTCGATCACTTCCTCGTACTGAGCTTCCACCAGACAATGGCGGCTGGCAAAGCGTGGCTGTTGAAAATAATTTGTACCATCCGATCACGAGCTGACCGAGATCAAGGTCATCAAGTAAAATCTGGCAGACGCCCATGAAGACTTTCCTTTCGATGCGGCCATAATCACCCCATACCATCACCTTAAAAAAAACACACACGAGAAAAGTAGAAGATTGGGCAAGGGCTTAAATTCCAACTGACGTGTCACCATCAGTAAGTCCACCTGGCAGGTTTTCGTCATTTGAAGCTCATTTATGTTGAAGAGAATAAAGACATATCAATTACAACCAAAGTATCTAAAAAAAATACTCAACAAGAGCGATATGCACCGCGTTTGCTGGTAGGTTAGCGGTTATCATCATTTCCTAATCTAGTTTGATGTCTCCTTTATTGCTTAAACCGATAAATGACCAATATACGACTGAGGTATTGGGGTATATTTCTCAAATCTAATGCATCATAATTGCAATGCAACCCATGTTATAACGGTCATCATGATAGCGGAAAAGTTCAAGTTTATTTCTTACGAGATGAATTGACAGTAATAAAGAGCTAGTGGAATCATTGTTAGTATAACAACACAGATTACTACATTGCTAACCCAGACACCTCCATTAGCTACCCTTCCTACACACGGTAGCAAACGCGTGACAACTTCAACGTGTCACATGCATGGAGGGGTGGAGGGGTGTGTGGATTCTTCTTTTCTCTAACTTTCTTCTGATCTAATCTTTCTAATCTAAAGGTTTCTTCATTCATTCTGCAAGCATAAACACCCACTCGTGAAAAACAGGAATGATGAAAATACTAGCATCATTATTTGGGGCTACGACTTTGTTCATCAACGCACACGTGAGTTGCTTAGTGTAATAACAAGCAGCATCGCCAAGTCAAATGTTGCAAAGAGACTGGCATCAAAAACTACATTGAGCTGTATGACAGTGTCTACCTGTCAAGGACTGGGAGCTAATTTGGGCAATAGAGAAATAAGCTATTTTATCATTTGGGCTCACCTAGCTCAGATGGTAGAGTACATGCAGCAAATGAATTGGTCACAGGTTCGAATCCTGGTATATCTCATATTTCTTTTCCCCTAGCTTTTGAACACTCATGTGCACATGCTTCAGATATCGCCAAAAAAAAACAACCAAATAAAAACCAACCCGAAAAGGTCATCGCATGTCATGACTTGGTTCTCAGAGTGCGTTGTTAAGTAATCGATTGACTGAGGTGGACCTCTCACCAAGAGTGTCCGTAAACGCTCTTCCTCTAACACTAGACCAGAAAGGAGCACATTCCGAGGAATATTAACAGTTGCACTTCACCTGGGTCATAGATCTCATACAAATCGTTTGATTAAAACTTGAGCAAGACCTATTACAGCTTATCCAGTAATCGGCACATGCGTTTCAAATGTCCCACCTGATCACGTTGGCAAGTGCTTTAAGTCACTATAAATATAAAATTGTGTCTTGAAAGTCGATATCAACGGGTAAGCCTATACCTTATAGAAATTTCGTGGCTTTCTCTGGGCCAGTAAATGCGATTTAATGGTGGGGAGACCACTAGAAGATCAGAAGAGTTCCTAAGGGGCTCTACCATAAAAGTTATGTACCTTAGATTGACAAGAACCTGACCAAGCTTCATTTTTTAACACAATTTTGCACGCAAACGTAAAACGGGAGTTATTCTACATACTGTAACAAATTCTGGACAGCGATGGATAACATTAACTTTCCACGTGTCTGTTAAGGAGCATCTGTACCAATAGCTCACATACCTGTAATGTTTTCCCAACATAATCACAGGGAAATTCAAGAGGTTGCTGATAGAGAGGGTCTAATGTTCTTCTTGCTGTCTTGGTCTTCTTTTTCAGCACGCATCTCTTCCCGTCCATTACGTAAACTTTCACGTACGGGGCTACGAATAGATGAAATGAATAGTGTTGTACTTATTGGATGGTATGTTTGTTACTGAAGAGAGGAATGTTTCAAGTAAGAAAACTCTACTCATGTACAACTATACATTCTATACTGACATATAGTACACCATAGTACTGTTTCCTGCTGTATTGCACATGTCACTTTTCCCAACACACAAACACACTAACATAAACTCCCTACATCCATCCCTACTCATATACACACACAACTAAAGAACACCTACACAGACATACAAACACACCTAAAACACACACTTAAGCACAGACACACACACACACACAAACACACACAACACAATACACAATACCACAAAATTGCCGGGCTAGTGAAAAAGAACTATCTCTGTTGGCCGATAGCTAGTGTGTTGTTATCCAAGCACTGACAGAGCCGACCAAAATACTAGAGAAAAAAGAATAACCTAACTTTGGCGAAAATACTTTCATGCTACTTATCAATGTACTTCCGTCTTAAAAAATCCAGTATTCAAATTAACCTACGACCTTGTTTCCTTGTACCGTACATATAGGACTTCGTAACAGCGCTGTGATTTTAAACTCTGGGGTATCACACATTTCAGCTGAATGAAGACAAAGAACATGGTCCTATTTCTTTAGCTACCACCACAGTTAGATAGAACAAACAGCTCAATGAAGCTGAGTTACAAGAAAAGATGTTTACCTGGTTATTAAATTTATCTTCCATTAAGCACTCAGAGTGGTCAAAAAGCGGACGCAAAGTTCCATCCTTGTTAGCTACTTCGATGTTAACTATATTTTATGCGCATTTAATGCGTTCGCTACAAAACCCCCGATAAGCCATAAATATTCTCACCTGGAAGCGTTTTAGAACCCGGCTTTGGCACCAGACCTCTTGCTCGTATGATTTCCACTTCGAGTGTTCCACGACGGTCAAAGAGACTGATTTGAATGTCGCCCATGTGAGGCGAACCTAACAATGAAAGGTAACAATTAATCAGAGACTACTTTAAAATGTATAAGATACTTATGTAAGAACCCATAAAACTTATCCCATCTACAAAATCTGCTACTATGCCCGCCCTTTAGCTATACTGTATCTGTACTTATGTGGACACCTGTACCTACACTTACTTTCGTACTCGCTCACAGGCGAGTGATCATGTCTCTTTCAAGGTCTCTGTACGTACGAATACTTGTAGAGACGTCTTAGCATACTAATATACCTGTATATTTAGTTGTATACATCTATGGATAGGACTTAAAGAGTAGCAAGGATTTATCTATCCAAATATTTCATACTAATGAAATTATCAATAGTGGTTACTGCTTTTAGAGAAATGGGTTAAAGCAAATTCAAAGATTCCACGGAGTCCTTTGAACAAACATTCTAGGATCATCCACACCCAATTACCTAGATGGTAGTAGTACGTGTGTGTGATTTATGTAAAGAAGAAGATCAATCTGAGTCAAATCAATACACTTCGTAAGTGCCACGTCTAAAGCTATCTTCGGCGAACCCATGATTGCATGTCTCGTGCGCTGTCCTATATCGTACGTAGGTTGTAATTGCACGCCTCTATCGAAGTTAATGAACAAACACATATGGATATGTAAGTCCAAAATGCCATTACACCTTTCCCCAGGAAAGTGACTCCTTGGTGGCAATTTGCTGGATTTCCGTGAAAGAAAATCAAATATCAGACAGATTCTAGGATTTTCAAGAGGTAGCACAGAATCGGCTTTCCGATTATTTTTCTATATAAACTACATCAAGGCTCGGGTCAATGTAACACGGTTGTGAAGTATCAAATGTGCTATTTCGACACTGTATACACAAATATTATGATATGTGTTAATATAGACTATTTACCTTCGCTTCCACTTCACAACTCACGAAATGCAGTTATGATACACAAAAGATACTCACAATTATAACCAAAACACCTTTTATTCAAACGCATCAGGCAACCAAAATACATATTGCTCAAGAAAATATGCCTATAAGGTTGCCAAAAATATTCTGTTGCATGACATGATGGTTATGCCTTGCAAACAAGAACCGATGTCATTTCATCCACAACCTTGGTACACAGAAAGTCTCCAAGGCACCTTTCATGGTTAACATGGAAGATCCTCGCTCCACAGAAGGTCCACGAGGTAAATACAAAGGGAACACTGAGAATAACAATCACTTTTCAACTTGCACACGATACCGACACAGAGAAAGACAAGCTGAATCAAGAATGCAGAAGAATGTTAACAGGACTAGTCGCAAGAGTAGGGGAAGTTGGCATTTCATTTGTTTTCAATGAAATGCTAACAGCCCGTCAATTACTTACGCTCAGGCACACTTATCTCCCACTTCCCCGTGCTCCCCTATCATCACAAAATGGGTACTCTATTAATCGTATTAAGAGTGCAACTTAACTTGCCATATCTTTATTCATATTCATTTGAAATTTGGCGCCAACGGCAAAGCACTATAAAAAGTTCGATAACAGTCAAATATGCTTTTCCCCCCCAAAAATCCTATCTCAACTGTAACCTATTATGGGCTTATAAGTAAGTTTATACGAATAGAATTTTAATGGATTGATTATATTGAGAATTGCATACATGTGTACAAACGTAGTTACAAAGTTTTACAACTATTTTCAATTACTGAATTACGAGGAGAAATTCAGGATCTCAAGGAAATTTTAAAAGCAAAATTTAAGAGTGATCAAACCCATACAAAACTCCTGGGGCAAACCAAATGCCACTAATAAAATGACATACGAAAAAAAAGAGAGAAATAACAGCGTCCCTCGAATGCACCATCTAACCACCACTGTCAAAAATTTCCGGAGACAACGTCCTACCCCACTTACCCCCATTTAACAGAAGTATGCCTTGTTTTGGTATAATTACAAGATTTTCAAGACTCAACAGTAAACTCCAAGACGATTTTTG
Source organism: Carybdea cf. marsupialis auct. non (Linnaeus, 1758) (assembly GCA_010016065.2). Taxonomy (NCBI): domain Eukaryota; kingdom Metazoa; phylum Cnidaria; class Cubozoa; order Carybdeida; family Carybdeidae; genus Carybdea; species Carybdea cf. marsupialis auct. non (Linnaeus, 1758). Next base: position 8,716 of record JAAAKL020003237.1, read on the forward strand.
GACTTCCAGGAGGGGTGGTACACTGATATACGTTAAGAAATGTGTTTCCAGAAAAACAAGAAAGGGCACACAACCTACGAATTAGTCATGAGCCAATCTTATCCTGCTGTATTCTGCCTTTTGCAGTGAACATAACAATTTAACCCGGCTTCAACGTTGCCATTTCATCTGAGTAGATTTCACATCACCAAGTTCGGGAGCGGGTATATGGTCGCCGTTACATCTTAATGGCGGCGCTGAGAAAGACAGGTTTTAAGTAGTCCTTTCGATTTTAAATGAAGCACTTATCAATCAGGCGACACTTTCATACAGAGCCCCTGTTTATGTATCGTCTCGGTCTATGTCATCCGGTCTTCATTTATGCAAGTTTTCGGGATTAACCAATCAATTATTTTTCAGCAATATCAGTCACCCTATGCAAACCCAACGGTGACTCTGGTTAAATATCTTGGCACTTGTATGGTGGAAGAATATGTGAATAACAAAACTGAGCAACATATTTCAAGAAAAAGAAAGAAGGATGTATAATAAAGGGCATAGGTATGCATATGTCGACTATCTTGGTTTGAAAGCTTTCTTCCTGATCATCTCTCAACTAAACGTCTTCGGAGTCACCCGCACTCCATACGACTTTCACCACTCAGAGAGGGAAATGGTTGTGAACAATGATGAATCAGTGTTTCCCTCTTTAATTCTGACACTAAGTTGCCTTCCTAAGGACTGCTTACTTGCCTCTGTCTCTGTTCCTACCATAAACACACCGGGTGGTAATCAAACTAACAAAAAACGAATAAGCTTAAATTCACTATTTACATACAATTTACATAATATACATTCGACAAACATTAATATGACAGCTCAATGGTGAGACAATGGCGCACAGCTACAATGAGGAAAATACTATACATTTACTGTAAAGACTTACCTCTAGAAACAGTTTTAGTATCATATTGTTCCTGAAAAAACAACCCCTACCTTCAACCTTCCCCTTACGTCCTATTTTGAAACGACTACTACAAACGCGGTAACCAGACTGATGTCGTGCCAATGGCGATCTTCATTTCAAAGTACTATTACTCACTTTTATCCCTCCCTCACGAAGGCTTACGTCTCTCGATTCTATATCCGAATAATCGCCGGTAATCTCCTCGTCGTTCCATTTTATATTACTAAATCTTGTTTCACATCATTCCTCACTAACAAGATTTCTCTTTCCGCTGTGTTTTTCATTTCGGTCCCCCTTAGGTAAACAGATGTTCGTTCTATTTAAAGCACGTACGCACAATTAACGGCGGATAGAAACAGCGTATAAGTTTGAAGTCTGCTCCCATTTCAAAGGGAGGTCACCGTACATAACAAATATCCTATCAGTAATAGCATTACAGCAGTACCCTTCCTGATATCTTGTTTTCTTGTTTCTTATAGTGAAACTCCAGTGTAGCAACAGTAACTTTGAAAGGACTACACTTACTTTCATTTCTTACTTTACCATTTTTCCTAATTAGCGGTGGGAAAGTGTGACGTCATGATTTTGAACATTTTTTAATTAAGGGGGAAAAGACTCAATTTTCACGTTGCCCTACTTGTAAGAACGTCAATGGTCAAAATTGAGAGTGATGCCCATTCCCAACACGGAGATATCAGGTTTCAAAGTTTTGAATCTCTCTAACAAAACCCTATTGCTTAACACTGGTTCCTAACTTAAGGAACCAAGGAATATCAACAGAGTTTTGATCAGAGATTTATGAGATTCAAACGCCTCTAGTTTAAACACTATATATACCACGGGTCTGCTACATTGGGAAACAGCCTATTCCAAGCTTGCCTTTCGATATCTGGAGTCAGATTGTACTATTTCTAAAACTTATGATGTCATCAATTTCCCTCTGCATTAGCGGTTATTTACTTTTACGTGCTTCCGTGCTTTTGCCAATAAAAATTCCAATTTGGCTGTCCTTAGATCCTCCAGATTCCGTAAGAAATGAAAACCGAAGTAGCGGTAAATGTAAGCCAATTGGAAAACCCCGCACAAACCAAGAACTGATTACAAAACCGTACAGTCTTTCTGGGATTTATCCAATCTTCATCTACCAAACACTTAACATTCCATTTTAAAATCAACAACGTGAAAATAAGCCTTGTCCAAGGGAAATATACTAGCAGCTCTCAACAACAACATGTCCAGATGGGGCGTGTTTTTGTCAATCTAAAAGCATCTTGTCCATTTCAAGGTTTCAAAAGAAGAACGCCTTTTCTTCTCTTCTCGAGTATCCAGTTGTTGATTGCTGAAATCAACTAGCTTTATCAGGTTCAATGATAATGACACTGCAAACACTTTTTTTAAAAAATAAGAATTACATAAATCGGCCCAAGCCTTATGACTCTTAATGATTCTTTAAAAATGAGCCTTAAACATTCTTACGTGATCCTTAAATTTCACTTTTCCACTCCACAATTTCATGGAGCGGAGCAGAAGAATAATTACTTAAAAGTTCAATATCATATTTTTAGTCTTTAATTTCACGATTCTTTTATTCAGCATGAGAAATATCAACAAAATAACGTCTGATATTTACAGCTGTCATGTACATTAGATTATAAGGCTTCTTGAAATTGTTGATTACATTTTATGAGCCCGAGGATGATTCTTAAATATTCTTAAATTTTGACGAATTTGAACCTCGTGATTCTTATAAAAAGAATTCTTACCAAAGAAAATCCCCAGTGTAATCTCTATATGGATATGTACATATTATGTACATAGTATCTTCTTTACAAGTAGACGTCGATCGCCTAAACCATGCGTGGTCTATTTAATAATTTGGATACAAACAATCAATGCATGATCTGTTAAGCTAACGGTCTGCAATGATTAATTGACAGTCAGAAGCGAAACGAACTGACTTCTCAATGACCAATTTCTCTGCATTTTATCATGGCAATCAACCCCATGATTGGCGAAGCTGCTGTCCGTGAAATTGCTTACTTTGTTCACCAATTGTGACACAAAGAATACCATCAAAACAATTTCTAAGACAGACCAAGCCGTGGGTTTTTATGCAATGTAACTGTACTTGGGCCCAAGGGGCTTGAAGTAAGTCGATGATATCACTCCTCCACATCCTCGCTGTCAAAATTCATACATTTTGAATAAGAAAATTGCAAATTATCGAGCTCAGATAGGCATGTCAATTTTAATCTCATCAAATAAATGAGAAAAACGGCGTCCATTTTTAGTTACGTGCCATTTTACCGTTAAATGAATTTGCTGCATCAGCAAACAATACATACTCCTTGACGATCAAGTGGTCCATTCCAATCGATCAAAAAATAGTACCTTTGACAAGCTTTGCCAAGTACATGCTATCCCTTGCTAATCTACCCTCCCGACAAATACCTAGAGCACATAGAATTAAACAAAATGTGGTGGTTGTCTCTCGGCCATATGGGGTAGATAATTGCTCTCGGATTTTTTGCAATGGCAAGTTGACATGTAGCATACTGGTTTCATGATCAAGAATAGCAAACAATAAAATGTTCAAATATAAAAAAAAGGCCTGGATGACTACAGCATTTACCTTGAGCCAATTACAATCTTTTATCTTTTATGAAGAAATAATCTCAAATTAAAAACGACAAGCTTCTCCTACCACAACCCCGTCATCTAACTTACAACTCGGATAATGCCCGATTAACATGAGAATAGTTAAAACAGCTCAGAGGCACATAAAACAAAAGTAAACGATACAACCTCCTGTTTGTAATTCAATGGTAAATCTTTGGTGTTTGGTATTTCCAAATATACTAGGTAGATGTTCTAGAAAACGTGTATGAAAGTTTCTACCTGGTAACATTCTACCCCTAACAATGTGTTTTGAAAGTACTGAAACCTGCCATCGTAAGTCAATCTTCAATCCATTACCTTCTTACGATATTCAGATGATTTCTCCCTCAAGTTATTTAACACCTCTTTACTCGTCTATTATTTCTATTCTGCAAGAGATGTTTAGCAATGGCCCTAGCAACCACGTTTCTGAAACTGTCATTACTCCTTCTAATTGCTTGGTGGTAAACACGTACGGGGCATGGACTACTCTGAGGCAATGCACTCACATCAACCAGCACACAATGGGCCTTAAAAGACAGCAAGGCTACAAAATGCCGAAACTAGAGGCCTATTGTTCACTTGACTTGTGCAGCTGGAACAGTTACATCAATACGCTGAGAGACAGTAAAAAAGTTCGTAGAAGTTGTTGGTAAAACAGCATTTGAGATTCGAATTAGGTCAAAGCCAGGACATTGTCAAGGGAGCAGTAAGGGCAATAGGGTATACGACAATTCAAATGTGCAGTAGTAATCCCAATGTTCAGGTACTACCAGCCTAACCATTTACAAAAGAAGACTACAAGGCCACATGTCGTCTATACGAAAAAATCCCGAAATGGATTCGTAAACAATATTCCGACAACTTCAGCTGGTTCTTCTCTTACTGGAAAGGTTAACTGCCACCAAACATAGTGCACCCCTTCCACTTATAACGCATATCTTGCACTTTTTTGGCGAGAATAAACAGCTAACGGGCTATGCTAGCCATTTCCGAATCAATACTATCAATCGATGAATAGTATATATATTTGGGGAGATAAGGATTTCCGTGTTTATGTTTGGGAAATTATTCCCAATACTGTATCAAGATATTGGTTCCATCTCAGTCGCAATGGCGTACTCATGTTTGCTTCTTTAACACCCAAACAGGTGGAGTCTACTGTACAATAAGAACCAAAAAACCAGGAAAGCATTCTACCATCCTGCAGTAAATATGTCTCTGTCCGTAATGGGCCTGGAGCTTAACCAAGAGGCTGACAGGCGAGAATTAAAGTCATAACCGAAGTGTTCAGCCTGTACACAAAACAAGACCCCAAACAAGGCAAGAACGTAGTCGCAACAGCGCGGTATCTGTGCAGGTACAATAACATAAATAGCAACAAGACTCAAGCGGCTCTTGAAAGCAGGGGCTAAGTCAGAGGTACAGGGCACAGCTACAATTATGGGAAAATGAATCATACAACGCTCCCTCAAGCGGGGGACAGACTGTTATTCGATATGCAGCGTCACAAAATGTCGTTGTGCTTAGTACCAGTTCCATAAAAAAGAAACTGTCGAGAAACTAAGGCAGTTCAGAGAGCTCATTTCCATGTGGCCGGCGATAGTGGCAAGAAAATCCCCTTACTTGTGCATTGCACACACCTTAATAGAAGTATCAGCGACAGGAAAACAGAAAAGCTTGATGCTTTCAACTTGGGATACCCTCATCAGATCATTAAAAAGACGTTGAAATAAAGGCTGCAAAGATTTCTACATAGCATTGTTCAATTGTTGGAACACTTTCAGTCCGTGTAACTTAAATAGGTATGTTAAGATATAGATATTATTTTACGTAGTCGTTACAGAATAACGAATGTTTACACCCATTAATTGAAAAACAAGATAGTTATAACATTTAAATTATAATCAGACTAGAGTAAGGAAACTTATAAAGAAATAACAATCCCAAATGACAGATTGCTACAACAAATGGAATTGCAGATACCAGGCAAGTTTAAATAACCCATTACGTAAAAGGTTAACAGTATCCAAGTAAATATACAAATTATGCAAACATACCAGAAAAATATGTAGTCGGATAAGGACGGATTCGTGAATTGTTCAAATGTTTATTATCTCCAGGCCAAACGACTCCTGAAATTGAAGTATCAGTGAGTACGATTTTATAAGGCAACACTACACAAATAAACGCAGTGGAAGTGCAGTTTGGTAACTGGTTGGGTAGAAAACAAAATGTGGACGATGATGTTAGGTGTGAATTCGTGGCGTGGAGGCCACAACCAGTGGCCCATATAACCTTGATGAACGAAAAAATGGTGCCATGGTATCGAAGTTATACGACCGATGGTCATGACGTCGCTGTCATGGATGAGACATTATGTGCTGGAGGGGAATGGTAAACTATTGAGTGCATTATTAACTGAAAATTGGTTCGAGATGTTAAGCGTGAAATATCTAAGCTACGGCATTATCTCGAGAACTTTCAAGTCCATTTGTCTCAACAAAGAGCGCGATGCTAGTAAAATGCAGTAAACAAACTCGTTAGGAAGCATGAGAAATGGGCTGGGTTAAAGGTTATTGTGCTTGGAGTGGCTCCCAAAGAACAAAAAAGCAGTTAGGATTAGTCAAACTGAAAGAGAGCATCGCAATAAATATACCAACTGCAACGCAGTTCTTGCTGGCCAAACGGCCTCCTTGGCGCAGGAGTGAGTATTCAAAGGAAATCCAACTTTTGGGCAATTAATGCAAAACTATTCATATAACAATGCAGTTTCACAGTTATTTCATGCTCTTATTGGGTTCATAATACAAGAATAGTTTGTATGTTGAAGTAAAGGAACTCTTCAGTCGACTGCTGATACATCCATATTGTCAGCTAAAGAAAGCGTTCGGAAGAGTTTATATGCCACTTCAACATTGCAGCAGAAAGAACGAGCATTACATTAATACAGGGTAGAAACGCTAAGTGGACAAAGTATTTATCTCCAATACTGGAACTGCTTTTGTGTAAAAAGATGTTGCTACTCGATGTTTTACCAGTGCCGCTGCATTTTTCACTTAATTTCAGAGTCTGCAGACAAGAATGAGTATATAGAATCACGAAAAAACCCCCAATGTGATATGTATCAAAAAGAAGGACTACCGTTTTTCTTAAACGAATCCGCAAGAGAATGCCAGGCCACTTCTACGACCTTTTGCAAAGCACGTACTCCGCAAGAAACTCAAATATTGCAATCTTTGGAAATGCAGGACTTCAGTTTGGGTTGCCTTTGTATATAGCACTGCCTCTGAGGGCAAGTAAGACATATTCTTACTAGATTACAAAGCTTGCATGCTGACACTCCTACGCTGAAATAAGGGAACTTTGTTAGTGAAAGTCTGGAGGTACTTGCAAGATGTAAGTACCATCCAATGGATGAAACAAGCCTAGCAATGTTTCCATGGCATCTGCTTAAGATCCGTACTTATAAAGCCGCCTTGTCCATACAAATACGTTAAAGATACAGGTGGAAAGCGACAGTTAAATACTCGAGAAGCTGAATTTTCGTACTGTCACGAAGAGAAGCCTCTTGTGTTCGAACTATAATGATCAAGCCAATCTGTATGATTAAACGTAATCGGGGAAACAATACTCAGGAAGTTTCCAAATCCAGGGTAAGCAAATGGAATATGAAAGAAAGGTCAGACAATCTTATCAGTAACATCGAAACCTTTCGCTGTATCGAAGAATTCCCTTTGTGCTCAACTTCCCAGCGCAAGAATTTTCTATCACCGAACTAAGTCAAATTGTGCATCGATCTTCTTGAAGCATTATTTGATACCCATGTATCACAAAATTGTGCAGCATGTGCCACGGTAACATATCACCGAGTGTTATTCTTTTCTTCAAAACGGGTTAAGTACTTACTATTTCGACCATGTAACTCTTAATAACACTAGACTCCACACTCGTGACGTGACACCACTGACACATTAACTTTCGTTATGCATTTAGGCAACTACTTTTCCTCTCTCTGTTTACCGCTTTCGACTTAGTTTTAGTACAAACCCTGTTCAAGAGCGCTAATGATGTGGCCTTTAACTGTGGACCAAAGGGACCCCTTAGTGTCCGGGGCCCGCTAGTGTAATCTTGGGCAGCAGTACAGCAGCAAGGACTTAAACAAGAGCTGATTACACGGGGGACTACGTCAAAGCAAGCTACATGCAGCTCGCCACAAGGCAACCGTGAGTGTCGTCCATGCGTTTATATGTGTAGCCCGGTTGCAAGCTACCACAGCTTTGCTTTGATTTCAAGATAATGTAGCTTGTGATGAAAATGTCAGCATAGGCATGACACAAACACATCGAATAAACGTTCACTACAGATTTGAATATGTTGAAATATATTGTCCAACTTCAAGAGCAAGATCAGTAGAAATTCCAAAAAGGATCAATGACTTACGGCGTCCCACAGGTTAAAACGTAACTTGTTAAACTAAGGTAATCTGCAGCGCCAGTTAACTTAGTTCTACAATCAAGCATTTTCTAATGCACCTCTCGCAATTTTACGACAGTGGTCCAACGTATCCATTGCCAAATGGCCAAATGATAACATGAACAGCTCGAGAACTGAAACCGTCATTACATACCCCGTCACGATGCAAACAGTCATGGGAAAATAATGAATTATTGGAATCATACCTAAAACTTGTCTCCCAACCATCTGAGCAGGACCAAGGCCTTCGACGAAATCGGCAAACTGAGAATCGCCAGGCATTCGTAGGTTGTTTGAAAGCCAAGGACTGCAACGAAAATAATCAAGAACACTTCGACTATTATGGCAATGAAAGATTGGGTCATTAACTTCAGAACGGCAATTCAAAGCTTTTCAAGACTAATATTTCATTTGATCGTACAGTCAGGCTGTTAACATCTACATGAATTCTGAATAAAAAAAATTACAGGATTTGTGGTTAATACCAGAAGTGATCAATGGTCAATAGAAGCGAACAGAAAAACTCAGCGGTTGATCTTCCAGTAGGTCACTAATTTCAAACATGAAGTATACCAATAATGTCAAACATTTGGTTAATTATTACAATGTGAATTTTGAAAAAAATTAGACGTACCAAAACCACCATTCACAGGATCATGCAAGCACTTTATAGTTGCGAGTAGTATTTGGGAGTTGATTCTACAGTTTATTCATTTAGAGGTTACTTCACCTACTCACAGTTATACACGTTCAGTTCCTGTGTTGGCAAGACGTTAATTTGTAAGTAGTCCGATAAACATTGAAGACTATAAGACAAATTGTGTCACGAATGGAACTTTTGTACCAAGCAACAACGTCTAAGTCCTTAACTTGACAAAATCAACTCAAAATATGCACCTGCTCTACAGAATACATCGTATATTCTAGAACCGACGAATAGGTGTTGCAAAGCTATCACAACAAAGCATAAACTATTCAAATGACGAAGACAGATTACCTGCTATCAATGCTCGTAAGTGTTATCGAGCTTGCGATACTAGATGAGCTCCCACTTCTTGTGCTGAGTTCACTGGTCACTGATGACGTTGGACTGACACGACCACCACTGTCCCTTCGTCGCCTTGGTCTCATGCTACCACTATCACTCATAGTGTCATAGGACATGTGATTGTCACCAGGGATACCCATACCATAGAACGCTGGGTGCATTTGGTATTCCGTTGCTGGTAGGGCAGAACTACTTCTACTTCGGCCCTGTGAGCGGAGGCTGCTATGTCCATGAGAGCCATGCCCACCATGACCCATCGAATTAGAGAGCTTGATGTTATCACTGCTGTTGCTTCGACCCTGAAGTTTACCTACGGAAGTGGTAAGGCAGACAAATCAGTAAGCCATTTTGATGCAAAAAGAAGGAAAGTTAAGAGGCTAGGCTGTAACCTAACCGACAAGAGATAAAACCTGGTAGACTGTCAATTACTACCGCTAAGAGTGGAGGCCAGTACTTAAAGTTGTATTGGTTGTGTGGACGGTACAGCCTGGGAACAGCAAAATTAGAAAGATATACTTCTTAAGAGTTTTGATCACAGACAGTATTCAATATTGGTTATTTTCATTCGATTATGTCTATTCGGGTACGAACAAAAGAAATCTTTGATCTAAGATATGATAAACCGTAACTTGCATTCCCTAGGAAGGGTCGGATCTCCAGGGGCAAACACACCCGCATTTTACATCAGAATTTTACACCTACAAAGAACAAAGTGAGATGGGGAAAAGCCCCCTTGGAGCAGAATAGATAGACAAGGAAGCAGGAAGAGTAGCATGTATCCAATGTAAGCCATAAAAATTAACCGTTTCGTGCCTGGTACCTGAAAGTTGTGATGGGGTTAGTTGTAAAAGCAATGCTTCGCCGCGTAATTGTGACACATCGCCTAAATATCACTTAGAAAGAAGAACTATCCAACCAAGTGCAACTGTAGAAAGAACCAGTTCTATCCTCCGTCATGTGAATATTGTATTACATGGTGTCAGGATCGAGTCATGTCTAAATACCACAACATTGATGTTTGCTCTCAAAAATACCAAATTGGACTGCGAACATATCTTTTGCATATGAGCCTACAGACATCAAAGTAGGATAGTCATCCCAATCCCTTCGACGGCTTTACAAAATAATCTTGAAGTGTTGCCCTCCTTTCGATAAAGCTACTCATCATGAGCATATATGATACATCAATATCGCTTTATTTCACCAGCTTTCTTATCAACAAAACTCTACAGCGGAACCAGTCTTTATGGTCCAGCCAACGAGAGATTATGATTTGCTCCCTGGAATATCTCAAATTTAATGCCAGATACATGAATAACTCTTGTCCCTTCTTATAATTCCGGGTCTGTCCCTGGAAGAAATATCTTCAAAGGAGTCCAACGGTACGTTTGAAAGTGAATGAACTTACTTGTACTAGATGTTCTTCTATTCGCGAGTGCAGGGTGCATCATCATGGAGGGATCTCCAAGTCGACTGTCATACATGTTCCTGTCATGTCGATCGAGCCTGTCATGTCTGCCACCAGAGTGCGACCTTCCGAGTTTCAGATCGTTGATCTGCCTTCGTATAGCATCATCCCGCTCACTGTCACCTAATGATAACAGAAGGTACGGTTAGGTGGAATTATTTAATGTACTGTTACACACGGTCGTAGACGATACGACGTTGTAGCGTAAGGTACAATAAGATTTAACACGATCTGTTCAGATGAAATCATAAAATTATACTACCAGATAAGGAAAAATCACATCAGATGATAAGATAAGACAAGCTATTATTTTAACCAACAAGACGTACGTTTGCATTTAAAAAATACGTAAGGCGAGTGCATTAGTTATCGCATTATTGACTCTATTAAAGCTGTTATTACGAATGCCCAATATCGTAACAAAGTATTAAGTTTTTAGTCAGTATTATTTATATTCAGTAATCAAGTTTAAGTTTTAAGTTTGGGCGCTGTCGATATAGGCTACCTCTACAAAACGATCCATCAAGGCCTTGCCATTTCCGAATGCAGTCTAGTTTCACTGGTTTGCAATCTCTCGCGGTTCCATAACAATTCAAAATTAAAGTGTTTATAGCGATTTCTTCTTGACTAGGAAGCTTTATTAAGGACTCAAAACGATTGTTTATGGTACAAAGTATCAAGACAGCACAAAATAGCGAAACCATATTTGCACTGAAAAGCTATTCTCCTCTTACACCCTTCTACGAACAGATCATAAAAATGGATACGAAAGTGATGAAACGAAACTTCTACCTCCAAAACGTGTTTCTGAAAAGAAGCCAAGCAGACTTTGAATGCCTGACGTGTTGCGTTTGCTACCAATTAGTGCATGTTACAACTATGTGATAAAGCGAAAAGCCCCATTGCATAGCGAGGGCTTTTCTATTATGAAGCCCGACTCCCGAACGGAAAGACAAAAGGCAGGCCTAGCGTTTCCTACGAAACAGAAGCGATTATCGTTGTACATTTTAGAACAGCGTGGACTTTCGAACAAGTGCTGCAACATGTATATCGCAGAGTCTGAGTCACATTGCTTAACACTGGTTATGCTTAATAGTAGGCCTACTCTAAAACGATAACAAATCTATATTGAACTGTATTAACGACAACGTCACAGAGACTAACAACAGCCACGTATAGGTGTCGTATGCTGTATCCTAAAGAAATTTCTCTGGGATTAAATAACTTCCCTGCTTTATGCACTCATTGTAATTGAAAACAGAATTGATCACTGTTTGGGTTATTCATTGTATGGTTAATGTTGATGAGATTAAATGCGAAGGGAGTGTTAGATAATTCGATGGTTGGATGGATAGTCGACTTAATCACTGGTAAAAATAGTTGATTGCTTGCTACTTGTTCAACTGACTGCATGCTTTTTGGTTTACTGTTTGATTGCTGGTTACCTGCCTGCTTGAGTGATTCACTGATTAATAGGCTGATGTCCAAGAAGATGAGATTACCTAAATTATAGAATTGTTGGACGAGTTAACACTTCAATCATGAAATTAGTTACTTGATAGATACATCGATTGAATTGCAAAATTTTAAACTGACGTCTGAAAAAAATATCGATAGCTACAGCAGCACCTAAACCTAACGAATCCAGCACTGCTAACTACTAAGCCACGCCTTTTTCCACAGGGATGCTACATTTTTACAACTTAATCAAAGTGGGAGTGGGAGATCCTGGGTTCGAACCGGGCCAGCGCCCCAAGCACTTCATGTTTATGAGATCTTTACTATGTAGTTCATGACCGTAGACTATGTAGTTGATGACGCACAACAAGTGCCGACTCGGGAAGAACTTTCACCGAGGATCGCCTACGAGGCACGACACTTATGAGCCGTGAAGTGTTGTGTTTTTCACGTTGAATACTCTATTTGCATACATATATACATCAATACGTACATATGTACGCACATACATACATACATACATACATACGTAAGTGCATACACAAATACATACATACATACGTAAGTGCATACACAAATACATACATACATAAATACATACACATATACATAAGTAAGTACATATATACATATACACAGATATACGAAAAAGTAAAACGTACTCATTGGTTGCCTCCCGGATGTGTTCGGTAACGTCCGGTGGTGATGCTTTCTATCAACGGCTGGTGACGTTCGACTGGATCCTGAATACGTGTAATCACGTGACGAACCTCCTTGACTCGTTGGCATAATGGTACCAATACTAGCACGCCTCCCTGCCCCCGGTCTCGACACCTGGTTCGAGTGACTGCCTTGCGATGACTTTTGACCGGGCAACTGAAGGAACCCCTTATCGTCAACGTAAGCTCTGTATTGGTCTTCTATAGAATGGGAGTATTTTCTCCGCTGAGTCGTGTTCTCTGGTCCATAAGTCTGACTTAGTTGCTGTTGATACATTCCCTGTTGATACTGTCGATATCTTTGCGCTGGTGAAACCGTTTTCAGTAAGTACTGGCCCTCTTGCTGAGAATTTTCAAGAGATACCATTGGCATTTGGCGATAGGGAGAAATCCCACGCGAGGATGTTGTCACAGAAGTATCAGCTCCTGAAACTATCTCTCCAGAAGATGTAGCTGATGTGGTGAGTGTGTTGCTAGTGTCCGTTTTTTGTTGTGATTTCATATCGAAAACAGTGTTCAGGGGTTGAAGTTGTTGCTGGATAAATTGGGAAGCTCTTTGTAATAAAGTTGGTTTGTTGTCAGCGTACATGCCATAAGGCGGCTGACCTGGCATCGAAAAATTGCTACCAACCTGACTTGGATCTTGCATCAAGCCCTGAAAAACGAAAATGGACATATAGTTAAACGTATTTGTTGAGTTTGTTAGGATGTACGTATTATCCAGACAAAGAAAGTTGTTGAAAGATATGACGTCAATATAATTACACGAGTACAGCTTGATTATTATTAAGTCGAAATTACGTCGATTTTTCCCGATAATTTATGAAATGAGACGATTTTAACATCTTTGAACATCTCTTCCTCATCTGCAACTTGAAATGGACCTTGTAATGATTAATGGAGATCCTTCTATACTCACGTCACATGGCGCTTAGGGGAGATTCTGCAAAATCGCGCGGAGCTGAATGTGAGTGTCAACCGACAGAGGACTGGGAACTATTGTAGCAATTTTAGAAAATTACGGATTTCACAACAGAAGCCACCGAAACTCAGCTGGTAGCATAACACACCGCGTCAGAGCCCTGACTGAACTCTAGCTCTGATAAATTTCATTAGCACTCAAAATTACATATTTCTGAGATATGACTCCGCTATTGCTAAACGTTAATTAAAATTCATATCAAAAAATACGATTATGGGTATAAAAACAGTAATAGCGGCATACCCTTCCAAAATCAGAAAGAGGGTTCAGATTTGGGTTTAGCTTTGCATACGTTCAGCCGAGGTAGCGAAGCCGTTACAGCATTGGGTGCGAGGCGAAAAAGCAGTTTCCTACACTGATTTGATACTGCAAGGTTCAGTGTTTGTAAAACCTGACCACTACGAAAATATCGCAAAGGAGGCCTAACATTATTCACTCTTTATCATTTAATTTCCTACCATTGACTTTGCTTGCTGCATGTTGTAATTTGTAGCTTCTCTATCGATCACCGAACTGGAATATGAAGTATAATCGGGAAATTGACCTGGCATTGCAGGTTGCCCATGCTGACCGTCTATTTGTTGTCCTACTCTACTACTTGGATCCATGACGTCGTCCTGTGAAAACTGCTCTCTATGTGTTCGATACTGATTCCCCAGTTCATGTTGATAAGCAGGGTCGTAGGACTCTATTGAATCTAAGGATATTGAAAATGCATTGGGAAATGAACTTTTACAGACTGCAGAAGTAAAAATAAATGACATCATATAGCATGAATATAAAAAGACTTGCCGTCAACAGCTCAAATAGCACAATCAAAACTTAGAACTCATTATCGCTGTATCAAGGCAGTAAAACGCGGTTGATGTTTATCAAATCTCCACTGCTTAAAGGAGCGCATCTTACAAGGAGAGGTGCTTGTAAGATTTTGAAACATACGATACTATATTATTTTCTTTACAGTAAATGTTTTCCACATAGTTTTCAGGTTTCAGAAAAGGTTAAACTATAATCAGAAACTATCGAGAAGGATGAAATCATATTTATCAAAGACCTCTAAATACACAAATGCTTACTTAATAGCCTGAGGCAAGTAATATGGGGTATTTAAAAGAGGTAGGAGCGCTTATTAGAAGATTTACTGTGTATTGAGAGACAGAGTAGACAGGATGAACCTGATTTTGATGTAATCTAACTATGTATACAGGAAACTTTATCT
>JAAAKL020003238.1:0-23688 GCA_010016065.2 Carybdea cf. marsupialis auct. non (Linnaeus, 1758)
GGAAGAAGTACAAGAAAGAAAAAAGGCCGAAAACATCTAGTCAAAAATAAGAGGATGCTGAAAAAAACAGGAGGCATTGTCAGTTCTGACATTAAATAAGAGGAGGTTGAAATAAAAAGTCATCCCGAAATCCCGAAAAATATAGCAGAGAGTGCTTTTATTTCCAAGTGTACGTTGTGATCATCGTCCGAAGCAATAAACCAGACGAGTTACGAAGAAAAATGGAGAACTGGAGTGTATGGCCAGAGGTTTTCCCTGACATTCTAACCCCTGGGAAAGAAATCTTATTGACACAGAAAATAGGAAATAACCATATTGGAATTCAATACCTGAACGCTCTTGTATTCTTGATATAGAAATAGGAGCTGGGGAAATCTGTAGGTGGTTAGACCTGTAGCCAGAATAGGAAATTCTTTTGGCGGCTGATCTCATATTTAGAGGAGGGGGAAAGCATATTTATAATTGCCTTTAACCCCAGAAAAAGTAGCGATAACCCATGTCATAATAACAGCCTTTGGATAACCTTTTTACGTTTCTGATAAAAACACCAGAATACGTATGCTAGAAGAATTCGGTTATACAAAAAAGCAGAGTAACTTGCAAGTGAGTTCGCAAGCCTAAAGTTCATTTACTTAAAAAATGATATATTCTTCATAATCAGAGCTGTTCTTTACCGTAAGCCAAATTACGAACACCGAGCCATGAGCACAACTCAAACCAGAAAATTCTTGTTCTAAAAACAGAATCACAAATAGCATTAAGTACAGCTTTTTAAGTAGGGATTCAGCCAGGTAGGTTTATATCAAACTAAAATTGAAGAATTAACGTTATCCACTATTTTTGAACCGGCAAAGTATAGTAAATGAGGTTATTTTGTCCTTTCGGTGACTCGTGAGTGTTACCGTGCCCTAAGATTACAGACTGCAAATTTAAAGAAGCTTCAATAAACCGCCTTGGTAGATTGCATTGTTAATTGGCACATTGTAAGTAGCATAAGAACCAGAAGAGACTTAATAACAGGGAAACTCCGAGGTTCGTTCATTAATCATAGCAGATTTCCATAAGGCCTTAAACTTCCAGTGACTTTGCTAGGAGTTTATTACACCATAGGGGGAGGGGAGCTTCGTGTCAGCTTTGTTTTTAATCCTAACATGACAGCTCTGAACTGACTGCTTTATGTAAGTAGGTTTGTCAGAACAGAGAAGGAGTCCTCGCATGTTGTAGCACATGAAGTAATCGCCAACACTGCACAAAGCAATGTTAGAACATCAAGAACGGTGTTTAAAACTTCTCTCCTCAGATCTATTCAAAGGATTGTATCACTATCTTCATGACTGTAAGCAATCATGGTACGTTTCCATATTTGCCCATACTTCATTGATTTTATTGCGCAAAGCGCGAGGTCAAAATATGAAACAGCGTCACAGATCAATTTGCAGAGTATTTGAATGTTCTGAATATTTACAGAACATGGCAACAATACAATGATTGATTGAAACTAGAGTTGCACTGGAAAATCTCCGCTAGAACTCGCTGTTTCCTAAGCAAGTATTTAAAAGTAAAAAGAAGTGAGCGACTACCCTTCTACGAGTTATTCGAGTGTGATTTGATTTCGTTAACATGATGAGTCCCACTTAATTTGTGTCTGCAAGTTTCTGTTCGCATTTTCTTTATGTTTTTCCAGTTTACCGTCCCATGTCTGATGATTATCGTTAGTATCATTGATCTCATTTCCAATCTGGTAAACTGTCAAAGTGGAACGTGTTTTTGGCCGCAAGTTTTCGTCCGCTGGCTTCATGACGTTTAGGTTATTGTCCACTAAAGGCCCCAAGTTATCACATCCAGGTCTTTCCTCCAGCTGTGATTAACTAGTGTAATTTAGTTGGTCATATATTTAAATTCTACATTTCTACTGGTGTTTTAGTACCTTTTAGTTTACTCAAGTAATATGCACCCATTAATACGCAGTGGGTGAACGTTACATGGCATATTGTGACAACGAATCCAAGTTTTGTTATTCTTGAAAATTTTGGGGTGCTAAGGCCCTCGACACCTCCTGTGCCTACGGACCTGTGGGATGTGATGGAGAAAGGCGACTTCCGTTTAAACTGAACTATAGGACTCTATTAAGAGATACTACATTGCTGATAGATTAAGTCATAATAAAGGATATAGTTCTGTACTTGACCAAAAAAGAGCACGAATTCAAACTTCATAACTTCAATGGTGATAATAACGATGGTTTGGATCCAGAATTATGCTCATAACGATGAGGATGTGATTATAAGGTCAATGATGATGTTAACGACGATCATTTTAATTATAAGCCTCCTTTTCATTGCCCTAGCCTCTTATGGAGATTAAATTAAGGGACAAGGAGTAACATTTCTCGAATAAGAATGCAAGTACACGTTGAACCTATCTGTTGATAACAAAACCTGGCCAATCCAACCTCTAGATTCATCTATTGAAGAACCTTACAATGCTTATGATCATGAAATGAGATTTAGTATGAATCATTGAATAGCTTGCAAGTCCCTTGATAATTAGACACGTGTAAGATACGTTAATGAGCTTCATCATCCCATGGGAGGGTGGGCCTCTACTATGGATAATCGTAACCCAAATGAAGACGAAGATATTTCCTACGCAGATCAACTAGGGTCATTATGGAGGAAAGTAAGCTTTTATCATCGATTTCAACATCGATTCCCTCGAGGACGCTTAACCAAGATCAGGTCAAATAGGCCCATTGAGACAATTAGACGTTAGGGCGTATGAGAGACAGCTGGTACTGTTAATGGCAACGTGATTCTAATATCTGTAATTCAAATCAGCAAATTTTTAGGTCTTAGATTTTACGTGAGACTTTTTATAAAGCCCTAGGAAACTGCGTGAGCTATAAAAAGTAATATGTCGGTTCATCTGAGTAAATCATCATGTCTGCAGTTTTTCAGTAATTGAAGATCTATGACACGGCCTCATTCTCGGATCTACCAGGGAAATCAGTTATTTTTAATGACATCAAAAGTTAGTCAGGTTTCTAATGTAATTTCGTTTTCTCTTGGAGATTAGGAAATGTATACATTTCTGGAAACGTTAAGCAATACTGCATACAAAATTAAATGTTTACATTTTTTGGCAACATTTTGTGGTAGCCATCTTGTCCACTTCTATAAATAACAGACTGCCAATAAAATCGTCTTGCAGCCAAAGGAGGGCAGCAATTTTGTCCTCAATGTATGCTGTTTTGACCAGGAATCTGTTAAAAATAAAAGTGAACTATTTATCAGTGTATCTAAAGATATTTCCACAGGAATTTATGCAAAGTACAACATTTTTAGCATCTTTATTCAGAAGATTTTATAACTAGGCTACTGCCCAAAATTCAACATTTTTGTTTGACATTTTTGTTTACAAAGGCAACACCCTATGTTGAAGTCACTGTACTATAATCTACGTGGGATCATAACAACAAACATATGCATGGCATACTCGAGTGCTTCAATATTAACTTTCAGCGATCGTTTTCTGCAATCACTTTAAGTCATCATCATCGTCCGATGCATGGTTGTCGTAGAGGTCTTCTTTATCTTCACACTAGGTCCTGCACATACAAAGATCAGCACATTGTAAGTTCTTGAACCTGTACGAGCACCTTTGATAACAGCAATCTCCTTTGCAATGACAGTGTACCATGTCTATAATGCCCTTTGGTGCTGGAGGAACGTCAGTTGTGATCGGTGTCAGTTGGCAATTATCATCCTCATTATATCCGTTGTGCCGTGGATTTAGTGCTGTTTGATTGGCGAAATTCGCCTGACCCCATACATAAGCTAGTATATGTACTCCGAGCACATGTTGCTTAAGGGTACCAAATGTGGGTGGTAGCTTGCCACTCTCTGCCATGTTATTACAAAATACGTAACATCACATCTCCACAATGCTTTGGACATCGATTCCATTTAAACAGTAGGCCTCGCATACAAACCTGGCCAAATACATTTGTCCTTCTTCGCTAACGTTTGAAGCGTTTCATGGCAGCAATTCATAGTTGGCTACCGCCAACGCCAGAACGTCTGTATCCGGTGAGAAGGAAGTCAGGTTTGCGTCTTGACCTTGGTTTCTTCTAGCAGCATTTATGACAAGGTGGGTCATCAAAGTGTCTACCTCTTCATGGTTGTTCTCCTCAAATCTGTCATTTTCCCAGTTGCTCCGAGCTCTACCAGAAGCTGATGTGATACGTAGCTTAAAAGAATCTCTCTAGTACACCAAGACCTTCGCTGCCAAGTACTCCGTCAAGGCAGCTTTAGTCTTGTCTTGCGACAAGAATCTAGTCATCGTAAAGTGTTAGGGTGAACTCAAAATGTTCGACTTCATTGCTCCCACCTCGCTTAAACTCCTACTTCTTGATAGAAGGGAGTTGTAGGCTGCCCATCCAGGAATTTGACTTGTATTTTCGCCTGTCATCCAAGGAATAGTTGTGGCAAGGATCTATCTCACACGAGTCAACTGACAAGAAGCATTCAGACCATCTTTGTTGATGCTGAGCTGGCGGTGTCTTGCGTCGTCAGCCCGTGCTGGCCTCGGCTTTTTCACATGGAGGTATAGGAGTGTGGTACAGTGTCATCGATAGATTTAGCGCATCAGTACACGCAGTGGCAGGGCGATCTGTTCTCCAGAGACATCTGTTCTCTGATAACTGCAGTGATGGTTCCATGCGTGGTACTTCTTCCATCAGGCGTGTCCTCTGCCAAATTCGTGTTGTCAGCAGCAAAGAAGAGGAAATTTCTTTTCTTCAAGAAAGGAGACACAAACATTTCTCCACACTGCGTCGTGTTTTCTACTAGAGCGTTGGCCAAAGCTGTTTCCATAAAAATTGTTTTGGTGTATGACATGCCGTATCCATGGGAGTTGAGGAGGTTTATTACATTCTTGTTCCTTGCGTTATCGCGGACGGTAAGGCCCGAACCAACTGCTTGCGGATTCATTCTAGCTTGCTGATTTCCGAATCCAGCATCCTCAGTTAGTGGTTTGCATGTTACCTGCCTTTTGGTTTTCCACTCAAATATCACGTTTTGACTTATTGTCAAAGCTGCGCGATCAACGGCATGTGAACAAACTTTATTCTCCGATCTTTCTGCTGAACCTGTCATTATCCAACCAATGATCGTATGCAATACCGTTGGCAAATCATCCATTGTGCTGGTCACTTTGATTTCGCCACATTCTTTTTCTTTCTTTTGGAATTTTTCTGTGCTGCCACGGACAATTTGTGCGACTTAATGATATGGTCTTCGTATTATCTGCGCCATCCTGGAAGCTTGTGAACTCAATCAGGTCTTCTTCGAATGCTGCTGGGCAGTACAATATTGACGGCGTTCGCAGATTCTTCTACAGAATTGATTTCACTCCTAGTAGCTCATTCAGCAGTTTATCTTTCAGCCAGTGTCTTGTGTAGGCTGGAGTGTGATATTCTGTTCGTCGCAACATATTCAGGTAGGTTTTTTGATATCTTCCATGGACAGGGATTCTCCATTCTTGGTCTGCACATCAACAATATCAGCTAGTTCGATAAAACTGGCTGTTTGTTATGGGTGTTAGCTTGGTGAACGTGACTTCATTTTGTTTGCATCCCGCAGAACATGGAGCACGTTTTTGGTCCAACAATCGTTATGGTATCAGACATCTATGGGATGTGCGTCGCCTTCGGAGATGCAAGATGCCAACTTCGTCTTTAATTCTTGCTTCAAAGAGATCTTTACTGCACCAATCCTGCCCAGATTTGTCAGTGACTACAGAAGAAATTGGTTGATCTCCAACGTCCTGGCAGAAGAAAAAGTAAACACGATTCAGTGGATGTATTTCTGATAGTGTAAATGGTGTCCTTGGTAGAGTGGATGAAGTATCCTTTGCACATGCACTATTTAGTGGCTGGCCTCGCTCCCTCGGCGTATACGACCCACCTGTGAACGTTTCTGCCTGCCTCTTTCACGCTGCATTTAAACTTCGTTTGTGGTATCCGTGTAACACCTGCGATGCTTAGCAGCCGACTTTGTCTGCCGGATTTGTGTTGTGAAGTCTTGTAGTCTCTTGTGTATTTTGACGAATTCATCATTATTCAGTAGAGCTCGTTCTTCAACAGCTAACAATAATGTTTGTTAGGAATAACGTCTTGGTGTTGTACCAACTGACCAATAGCTTTTTGGCACAGAATACATTCTTTCCAGTTTGTGTACTACAAACATCGTCGTTCGTGGACATAAGTGTCATCTGCCTGCAACTCAAAAGCATTTAATTAGTTGCAGTGATAAGGTGTCAATGCAGGATACATGCACATTTTTTCTTAGTGGTATGAAATATAGCAATATTCCCCGATACTACCATGATATTGCATATCGAGTAGCATATTGCCATGTATTTTTACTCCACCATTTATATTTAATGCTATTAATGACTACAAAATGTTGAGATAGACACCAACATAAGAAGTTCATACTTCGTTTACACTACTACGTTTTGGGCCTAAAACGGAAGTTTTCGCTTTTTCAAAACTAGAATCCGTTTTCCTCTCTAGTCATCAGCTTCGTAAGCATTGTTTAAGAGGTGGTGAAGATGTGTCAATCTACTAATCTACTAATAATTGTTAAAATTCAAGTCATGAAAAGTTGAAGCTCTGCAGCGTGGCTGACTAGCCTTGTCATTTCTATTTGGTATGAATTATTTCGATAACACGTAAGTAAGAACGGAAGGAACTTGCAGATTCAACAGTGACATGTTTGAAAATCCAAGATGGCTGCCAAAAACGTATTGAAAAAATAGATTAATTTTTGCATGAAGCATATCCTCAAGTTTCCAAAAATGTATAGGCTTCCTAATCTGCAAGAAATGCAAACGAATATGGTATTAGAACAGTACGATCCCGACGAAATAATTGATCTCTTAAATTTGCGTAAAAATAAGTCAAGTGTACAAATTTGTTTGACTCAGCTGTCATACCTTAAGTGGAGAGGTAATTCCAATTTGATAAAACCACGTCCTTAGATTAACTTTTATTTGGAAGTTCTAAAAATTTGCTTTAGTACGTGAATTCAAATTTGGTTTACTACTATATGTGAGCTCTGATAACACGGACGTAATATTTACAAAGTGTTGATCGTATATAAGTGACCGATAAAAACTGTTAGATAACTGTAGAGTTCTCCAAAGGCACAAGTCAGCCGGCTTGGTTGCAAGATTTCAAAATGACCCATGAAAACGAGATTTCAAGAGTATGTGTGATCTTCATGTGCAAGAATGTTTCCAACATTCCTTAAATACTACCATTTTTTACAATCTAGTAAAACAAGTAAACCCACACAATTTCAATTTAGGAAAAAATAATTACTGGAAACGAACCCGAGAAGAGGAATCAATCAAGAATTTGTATCATCCTAAGCTCAGATCACGAGAAAGGTTTTCAGACTAAGAGAACTGTCTGCGATATTTGATTGCTAAAAATCCAACCTAAAATTTAATATTGATGATGATGTTTTTCAATCTCGGATTTAGCTTAACTCGTTGTTCTTGCTTGTAAACCAGGTCCAGTGTAAAATCCAAGAAATCAATACCATTTTCAGGGTATAACAGTAGGATCAATCCTTATAACTCAACTTTGATATGTAGAAGATGTAACCGTGTGCAGATTCGAGACTTTTATCCCTTGACAAGGACAAGAATCCTTACTGAGAGCTGTTGTCTCATTTGTAAGGGAGCGAAATGTTAAAGTTACATGGAGAAAAGAGGCTGAGCTTACATTAAGATAAATATAACGCTCCATCCTTTTGCAACAAAGTTCCACCAGGCCGACGAGACGTTGTAGGTTGTCTATTCATCCGCAGCAAGATAACTCTGCTGTTGTGAAATATTTTTTACTCAATGCGGAGTGTTGTAGTAGTTTTTTGCAGACTGAAAAGCAGTCTTGCAAAAGGCAGGCTCTCAACATTACCTCAGGTTCTAGAGGCAATACTTATCAAACTCACGAAACCTGACCTTTGTCGCCACAAGGAGTTCGCTTTCGATGCTTCGCTTGCTTTATTGGTTTCTTTGACGACCACCTTTTAGGTAACTGATAATATTTAGTCTTAACATCATGGGCAAGGTTGGAGAATGAACAACCCAATATACGGGAGAACTCTGTTAAAAGAGATAGCTTGAAAAGCACAAGCAAAAAGGATGATACCAGAGAATAGGTAACAAAGCAGTGCCTAAATGTAGATGTATTACCTGTTTTACAATAGCTATAATAACGATCAGGTAGTATTAGCAAGAAGAAGTAAGTGACAGCAAAGAAAGGGTTGACTCTTGTCAGGTTAGCAGGGACTGACGATATACAGACAGAGGTATTTAAATTTTAGTGATTTTGACAACATCATCCTTTCCTGTGCAAACAGGCTATTTCATAATGATAAAGCAGATCAATATCTACGAAGAAATGTCATTCCAACACCAAAAATTAGGGAATCTGTGTGAAGATGGCAACCGTCAAGGCATTACGCTTACAACTATTTTAACCAAAATCATCAACAACATTAGTTTAAACAGAATTTAGTCAGAAATAGAGACCTATTACGACTAAACCAAAATGGATTCGCATCTGAGTATTCAGAAGGAAGATACATCTTAGCACCGTCTTTTTTATGCTGTGCGAAGTGCGATTGAAGAGCTACATCATTTTTACCTTCTCTCGCGAAACTTTTAACAACATACCAATGGAGGAGATAATGAAGATCATAAAACGGTATGGAATCCCGGAGAATATAATAGTACCAATCAATACGTTCAATGAAAACACGCCCGCAAGAGTGCAAACACATGATGGGGCAACAAGATTTTTTCAAGGTTGTTTCTAGGGTACAGCAAGGCTGCACTCTGGCTCCTTAACTTTTTGTAAGCATGCTAGATTTTGCCATGAGCCACCCAGTACAAAGATAGGGAAACAGGACTTGCGCTTGAAAGGAAAGATGATAGAGCAGGATTCGATCCAGTTATGGAAGATGTTAAGAATTAGAGGGCTGTTTTCCAACATATTTTCTTTTACGCACCACTCTCTCTCTTCAAACCGTATGATCTTCAAACACCATGCAAAATATTGAGATCAATATTTTCTTTGAAAAATTATAAAAGCTAGTAAAACATTTATAGTTCGGGCAATGTTTGCAAAAAGCAAGGGCAACAAGTATTCACAGGACTGGAACCGATTATAAAAGCAGAGGAAATAATTTTTGTTTATATACACTGTGGATACTTAAAGCACTACAAACTCTTATTAAAGTACCACACTGAAAATACCAGAGGATATACAATATATGTATATCGATCATTACAACTAATGATCACATCTTACTGAAGGGAAAATTTGGTGCAATTAAACTAGGAAGTGATGAAAGTCGCTATTCATAAGAAATAATTTCGTATTTCAGAGATCTGCTACAACAGAATCCATGATTGATTTTGATGAAACACTTAAGTTTCTTGTGTTAGGAAGCAAATACACTGCAGAAGAAAAAGGCGTATCACTGCTGTATTCATATTTGAACAGAGAATGTGGACAGATACGCAAAGAGAACACAGAGCAACATGAGCGACCTGAGTAGCGAAACCCAAGAGAGATCTCTTTCTAAAGTGAACATTAAGTATTTATACAAATCTCAAACGAGATTGTTTTACAAGAACAAGGACCATAACATCTTTCTTTCAGTGGAATTTAAAATTTTTTGTGAGAGTTGATACAACAAATTTCTTGAATTAACGTCCATATCGCTGCGATGGTTTGACTGAGCGCTAGCTTGATGCTGATGTTTGTTTGCTTTCTTCCTAATGGTACTCTGTGGTATTGATGCGGTAGTATCATCTTGAGGGTCAGTCATCTCATTATCGGGAACTTCATCATCAGCTTTCTTGAATCTTTCATTCGTTCGTAACAAGTCCTTTCTGCTCCTTCGTGGTATTTTACCTCCCGGCGTCTCCACATCGTAAGAACGTGGCTCTTACCTTTCCTTATTCACCTGTGCTGTTGTATTCCCTGTTTGCTTTCTCTTGTTTTGTCACACAGACGAACTGTGTTACAAACAGTTAACTGAGGTAATGACTTGGGCGCACTTCTGTTTCCTGGTCGAGGTACAGATACATTCGGCGTTGAGTCACTTTCACATGTTGCAGTTGGTATGGTTGTTCTCAAGTGCCTATGTATTATCATGTATGCTGGTGAAACTTTATCATGCGCTATTTGAGTTGTCCGATATGCCAATAAGGCAAGGTATGGATTATCAGATTTACTTAACAGCCTTTTAATGGTTTGTACTGTTCTTTAAGCTAGCCCATTTGATTTAGGGAAATACGGGCTGGAATGAACTAATTTAAAGTCCCAAAGCTTTTCAAATTCACTAATCTTAAAGGTATTGGACTGATTATTAGTGATAATTGTCTTCTGTATTCCATGTCTGGAAAATATAGATTTCATATGACGTATAATTGTTGTATGTGCCAAGTCACTCAGATGGGTGTTTCAACAAACTTGCTATGATAGTCTACAATAAGTAAGTAGTTTTGACTTTTAAGAAAAAAGTACCCATGCCGATTTTGAGCCATGGTATGGAAGGCACATCGTGTTGAAGTGGCTCGTCATTCGGTTGCTGGCTGCTATGTTCTATACAGATATCGCAAAATGAAACAATATCTTGAATTAAGTTCCCATCCCAGGCCAGTAAAGAGCTTGCAGTGCTCTTGCTTTAAACGTTCTATTCCCTTATGTCCTGTATGTATTATGTCTTTCATTTCCATTCGTAAATGTTTAGGTGTTATGATAGAGTCCCCCTTAAGTTAAAGATCGTCAACTATAGTTATTTCATCCTTAAATGTGAAGAAAGGTCTTACAGAATCTACGTCTCGTTTTAGTTCAGGCCATCCATATTTGAAAACTATCTGAATATCTTTGTCATTAAGTGTTTCATCATGAAATTGTTTCAACCTTCTCTTGCTAAGAGGGAATGAGGACAAAACAGATTGAACTACACAGTCTATTTCCGACTCTAAAATTTCCGGCGTAGAATTATCAAGGCATGCACGACTCAGTGTATCAGCAAGAAACACATCCTTTCCTGAATTACAATACAGTGCAAAGTCGTATTTGTAAATTCGCAAAACAAATCTCTGCATCCGAGGAGGCATCTTAGCAATAGGCTTTGCAAAACTAGCTTTTAGAGGCAAATGATTGTTTTCCACAGTAAATATCTGCCCATGTAACTAATCGTGAAACTTTTCACATCCAAATAAAATACTTCTCAAGTTGGCAATAATTTTGCTCTGCATTAGTCATAGCACGACTCGCAAAAGCAACTGGCAATCAATAATCCCCATGTTTTCGTTGAAAAGCTGCACCTAGGCCATGTTTTGAGGCATTCGTATTTACTTTTGTCGGTAATGACGGATTGAAATATTTCAAAACAGTGTCACTACTAATAGTCTGAAGAATTGTTTTGACAGCTTTCTCGTGAGATTTATCAAATGTCCATATGGCAGTGCCTTCAAGCAATGTTCAAAGCGATGCCGTAAGTTCAGACATGCTAGGAATAAACATTCCCAGGTAATTAACCATTCCTAAAACTCTACGTAAATCTGACTTACATTTGGGCCTTGGCATATTCACAAGGGTGGAGATTTTCTTAGGATCTGGCTTCACACCATCGAATGTGACCAAGGTATGTGACTTTTGAGACTCCAAACACACACTAGGACATATTTCATTTCATACCTGAAGCTCGAATTGCATTCATTACCTTGTGTAGTCTTGGTAGATCATGCTCAACTTTACTTGATCCCTATACAAGAATATCGTCTTACGCATTTTGCACACCATCAAGACCTTCTAAAATTTCAGCAGCATTAGCTTGAAAATCCTCAGAAGCTTGAAAAACTCCAAATAATAAACGATTGAACTTAAACCTGCCGAAAGGGATATTAAAAGTCAAAGTCGTGAGCTAGCTTCATCAACTCGTATTTAGCCTTAAGAGGCGTCGAGTTTAGTAAAAACAGTGGCTCCAGACATGCTAGACAATATGTCCTCAGCAGTTGGTAGTTGATGATGATGTCTGCTAATAACCTTATTCAAGTCTCTTGGATAAAAACAAACTCTTAGTTTTTCATTATGTTTTTGCAAAATTATAGGTTATATATAAAGGGAACTAATAAACTATGGGATGGCAAGCGAACCCTCTTCAACAGAAATTTTTCTTTATGTAAAGCTACGCATGCTGGTTTATACGCCAAGTCTTTAAACACCGTATGTAGAATCCTGAATTGGATGTATAATCGATTTGTAGCAATTAATAGTATGCGTAAAATCGTTCTTAACAGGATCTATGTTGCACAATCTTTTCATAACAAAGGGAAGGTTTGGCACTTCCTGCAACTCTTCGGGACTGGGAAGGACTTGTTTTTTAAGTACTATTCATAGAAGCTTCAGAATTACCCAACAGAATGTAAGCTCAGTAACTAACACATTACCACTGTCTGATATGTCAAATATATTTATTCACCAGGTATCCATCCCAATTACCGCCCCACACTGGCCAAAATGACTTGACATGAACGGTGTAATCCAATACAGAGCCAAAATGGATCAACGTTACCTATTTGATATATTCTACTCTTAGGAGCATTATTCCTTTCTCCCCAATTCTTGTTAGGCCTAAAATACTGATGCAAAAAGGTTGCTATGAAAAAATTAGGGGGAAGTGTGCCTCTTACGCGCCTCTTACGCGCCACTTGGATTTGGCTCTGTTCATTGCTCAAACTTCAGTATTTCCTTCACCAGTATTGATATCCAAATTTCATGTGCTTCCTCTGCCATTTCTCACCCCTCCCTTTCACTTGATGTCAAAATTTTTTTCCAGTTGCAATAAGATTTAAAAATGGATTTTGATAGAACTAAGCCTATTTTTTAGCGCGTAGGCTCCCTTAATAAGTTTACTCTTGACACGGCATTGTATCACCCTTCTAAGAATCGATACAAAGCTGCCTCCATCTCTTCTAAAGTTTTCTTTATCTCTCTACTTCATTCTTGACGTAGTCATCAACCTTTTCTAGGTACATCAATCCTTGATTGTTTTAAAGTTGTACATACCCTACCCTTTCTTTACCTGTCCCTATCTTGAAGCTTTTTAATTTCATAACAGTCTCCATTACTCCTTATTTATGGTGAAAGCCAAAGCTTTCTGCAGCTTATCTATTCCTTTTGCGTTACCATGACGTAATCAAATTGATGTCTTGTTTGGTCCTCAGTTGATTTGAAATTAAATCTTCTCCTGCTTAGGTACTGAAAACATGTGTTCTTAGTATCAACTTTATCTTCTGCAGAATTAAAGAAAATCTTTCCCTTCCCATCTCCATAGCTTAAATCACGACATCCTAATTATCCATCAATGCTACCTTATACAAGACGCTATTCTAACCGCATATGCTAATCACATCGTTTATCTTTAACATGTTTAGCAACTAATTCTTCGATCATCCTGCGCATAGAGACTGTATAGGAAAAAGCGTAAATATCTGATGAACTCTTGTTGAACACTGAGGTTATGTTTAGAAAGCAAAAAATTTTGAAAGCAATCCTCAATTCTCCTAAATAAAATTTCAAGAAATTCTCCACAATGAATTGTGCGAGGGGTCATCAGAGACTCTCTAACCTTTCAGCCAAAACGTGTTGGGGCATTTGGTCGCGTAGAAGCGGGTTTAGAGTTAGGACTTAGACTTGCTTATGAATCTGGGAGCATGCGCACCGGAATCAATCTAATTATATATCCTGCATTGCCAGAATACTTCAAGTGATAATTTGAGGTACTTCATTTTCAAGTGTTTTACAACACTGGAACTCGTAGTGCTAATATTCAAATCATGCTATTTAAGTATATTATTCCTAGTACAGAAGTTGATACAAGCAAGGAAGAACGCGTTCATTGGACAACTGATAGCTTTTTCATGCCGCCTTTCTTCAGAATTGTACACGGCAACAGTGCATATGAAATTTAACCAAGATATACTTTGGTGCTATCTTTAAAATGACTTAAAAAACTCTACAGTGCTGTAACATGAAGAAGTCCTTCCACCAAGCTTGACTACATTATTGACATTACTGATCTGATATGAGATGTACTGGCGTTTCAAGCATTTAAACAAATTATTCGTGGAACAGAAGTTGATACAAGCAAGGAAGAACGCGTTCATTGGACAACTGATAGCTTTTTCATGCCCCCTTTCTTCAGAGTTGTACACGGCAACTGTGCAAATGAAATTCAAGCAAGATATAGTAGCTGGACAAAAGCATTACCGAGCGAACGAAATGCATGAAAATTAGAATAAAAAATACATTCCAACAGAAATATAAAGTATCAAAGAAAAACATGTCGAAGAATGTACAAGGCTAAGTTAGTCATGTGGTAAAAACGAATTTCTCTTGTCTGCACAAATCGAGTCCAATTGTTTAAAGAAAACGGCTTCCAAAATCCGGAGATGGAGACCGGACCTGGCATGTACTAAAACCGAGAAATAAGAATCGTAGTAATTAGCAGCGTAGGAACTATTCAAAATAAGATGTTTGCTGATAGCTAAAACAGGCATCGATCCTCCGACCTTAGCCTTGCCTACAGCAACGTAAAGACTGTGCACACAAAGGGTGTGTTTTATGCCTGTACATGTTGAGCGATGCGCTCACTCAGCCTTTGAGACGTGCGACCAACGTATCGCAAACCGAAACAGCATTGAAAAACATACATTATATTGCTAAATTGTTGGGAGACTAGCACATCCTTCAGGGCTGCAGGCAAACATCCTTTGTATGTATGCACAATTCTGGGTATACAAGGAAAGTAACATCCAGTAATAGCATTACTAAGTACATTAATTAGTCTATACATAATTTACATTTTAAAATAGCAAAAGTACATTCCAACTTTTTGATTTTTCCTCAGGGTCGACCAACATTTCTAGACTAGTTACGTCCTTAACAATAGTCCATAAACTAACTTCAATATTTTTGTTTTTGAAGTTGAAATGTATCTTTTCCCACCATTATAAATAATAGAAGAACATTTTGTATTTTATGGTGTATTTCGTTGAAGATATTAACGGTAGAGGAACTTCCTGGACTGACCTGAGCACTACTTTTGGTTTGAGTAACCGGACACTAACTGCGCTTAGACTCAAACTTTTTTTTCAATATTCAGGGTCCTTCAGAAGCTCTTAGTCAAACATTAGTGCAACCCGTTAAAAATTTATTGCTGCACATATATACATACATACAAACATACATACATTCAGCTCCCTAACTTACGTTAGGTTATACGCTCTACAATTGCCCTTGTTTTATGCTATGGGATCAATCCCCAATTCCTCCAGTTACATAAATATCAATTTATTTGATTAAAGTTATAAGAAGAAAAATAACAGTCAACGTCTTCTTCAAAACACCAAGTGAACACGCAATATATTAATTCAACTATCATTCAACTGTAAGCGATAGGTAAAGCAGTCGAGTTTGAAAGCCATGTTGCTGTTAGATTTCCATCTACTTTAGGACTGCTGATTTATTTATCTATAGAAGCTCGTCTGCTGGCCAATTGGCAAAGTAGAAGACTTGAATCTCAGTGAAAGCGAGACTTTCATCATCTTGACCAGCAGTTGGTCGGGGCCGGAGATAAAATGCTGTAAATTGAGACGACATCAGGGCAGTAGGACAATCTATTATGAGAAGTAAACAGAATATTCAACGGATATCTGTAACGGGGAAAGAACGTGGTGGATACTTGAAGATGTTAAATGATGTTTAATACTCGTTAACTTTGTATTAGTCACCAGTTTCAATTAAACTTGGATACTACATCACTTTGGAAATAAGTGAAGACAAAGTTTAATAAGTCAACGTCGGGTAAAGGAAAGAGAATTGTTTATGGTTGATAAGTAAACATATTAAGTGGCAGTGCACCGGGCGTTGCACGGGAACTTTAAGAGACAAAGCAAACTTTCTTTCAAAAGTGGACAAATTTTGCCTTGTGTGATTGCATGAGGAGGAAATATTATCGCAAAGCTTGATCAAAAAAATAAAACGTCCACAGATGGATAGTGTGAACTTTGCTGGTTATTTTAGACCATAGGCTTTACTATCTCGTAATAAACTTGACTTAACGATATTTTTAGAGACACTAGTAGTGATTAAATGTTTCGCCCTCCAAAACATCAAATTATATGCATCCTGCGCGAGGAGAACAATGCTTTACGGGTGAGAAATCAAAGTCTTATTTTAAGTGAATTAGTTAATGACCAGATCCATCGCTTCATCACAAACTAGGTAATAAGGTAAGAAGATCTCAGTGCATCACTGGACCTCGAGTATGTTAGGGATGTGATGCAGAGAAAAAAACTAATGTTTAAGAAATGAAACTTGAAACGCACGTAAGAGAAACAAGTTACTGTAGATTATAGGTTCCTTAGGAAGTGATAGGCCTAGAACGAGGTTGAGAGTTCAGGGGCGGGGAAAGGTAAAGCAGATTGAGGGGCCAAGTAGGCTGGGTCCAAATTTTCTTTTTCACGTTCCACAGTATGCAGAAGCAAACTCTGTTGTGTGACTCAATATTCATATTTTGCTGTGAATGTGACAATGTCTGTCGCAATCAGTTTCAATTTTGATAAAGCTAAAAAGTGGTCACGGAAAAAAAAAGAGATTTGGAAAATCTTTGGGGGGCATGTCCCCTGCTGCTCCCTGTTCCCCCGTCCATGGGGTCTTTAAGAAACCTCGGGAACAAAGATTTGCATTCAAAAATCGCTAATTCTATAGGCAACCCTATAACACAACCACAATTACTTAAATGTGATATTGAAGATAATGATTATATTTACAATGATGACAATAGATACAATAATATCGGCAGGAATCGCAATTTTACTATCCTCAGCATTTTCTGCTTGTCAATATTTCGTTTTACTAAAGGTTGTTTCAACAATCATTATTTCTTGGTTGAATTGTGTGTGTTATCATGTCAGAGGGAAGTCAGCAAATCAAGTTCAGATACGTGTATGCACTCAGCCAGTGAGGTTGAGCTATCGTACATTCAGATATTGCACATGATTTTAGAGTAGGGGTATGTGTCAGCAATAAACAAATATTAACTTGTAAAAGTACGTAAACTGAACCGTCAAAATATGTTTGTGGCAGTCAGAATATTTGTGAAAAAAATTGTGACCTTTTCGAAAATTTAATTAATAACTTGAAATATCCACAAGAAAAAGTGCAGGGGTACAGTAAATTGACTTGGTCGTATCACTCTTGTACTCTGAAGGAGATGCTAATGATATTCAAATAGTTACATTACAATCCTACTAGTTACCAATCCTCTTGGAACTGCCGTTGGTGAGAGATGTCAAAACAGTTCTTCTTACAGTTCCAACTGTGTCCTAAACAAGGAAGCCTAATTCATGGACCAAAGATTTTATTTGTACCCTCAAACTAGGCAACTTCCATTGTCGTTGACTTAAGATATGCTCTCTAAAGGTAAGAAGAGCCTGAGGTTCGAGGTTAAAAATCTTGTTTTGTTTTCAATGGCAGTGACGTATTATTACCAAAATGCTACTATATACCGTCGCTTTGCTGCTTCGAAAACGTGGAATTTTTTAATAAGGAACCTGATGAATTCAAAACAATGCTGACCGTGTTCAGTCGCATTGGTCTAACCACAAACAAAATAATTAGTATGGTTGCTGTTTCATGAGCCACATATTAGTTTCTCACATAAAAAGTAACTATTGCGCTAGCCCTGTTGTATTGCGAATGCGATCCTTTTAAAAGGACCGACAATGTAACAGTATCTCCAATAAGGATCATTAATGAAAGCTGAAAATAATCCGATTTCATTATGCAAGGTAAAGCCTACTCGTTAAAGAAACCAGGGCAATTTAAAGGCATTGACTAAATTTCCAAAATCATAAGCACTAATACTCACTAATGAATGGCTATTTTTGCAGAAGCTGTGTCATGTGTGAATAAAAAAGAAAGATGTAGTAAAGATCTTGTTGATATGCTTGAACGATCAAATATCAAAACTGTTACAGTACTGGTATGATTTCATTTGCATTTGTACACTAGCCTCTCAAAAGTATTTGAACACTTGCAACAAAAATGGCGTTCTGCAAAACAGTAAAACATGTAACCAAGTTTCACTGAAAGAATTTTGCGCAAAAATAGAGCCAGGTTTTGTTAAAATTTTTACCAAAGGCACGTTTGACGTTCTATTAGATAATATATACAAATAAATTAGGTTTTTCTGCAAATTATCATAATATTTCGATTCATCTACATGCCACGCCGAAACGTGAAAGAATGACCGTTCGATTGGGACAGTTTTTTATAGAATCCATTATACTGTTGAGAATTTATAGCGCAATCAATTTAAAAGTAGATTTGCCATTATTGACATCCGCCATATTCATTTCACGTAGGTGTTCAAATACTTTTGGGAGGGTAGTGTAGTTACAGCATGGCAAGAGAAAAATACTCAACCCAGAATCGTAATGCCTGTTATAAAGGGAACACTTTAGGTGCCACCTGGCACGCAACAACTTTGTGAGCCACCGGTTCGAGACTGCGTGGTGACATGTTTAACATTTCTCTAACATCTTTCAAATTTAATTGTTTTAAATCCTTTTATCTCGGTGAAGAAAGCATATTCTTAATAGGTCCCAGGTTTAGCAGTTTCTACTCTGACGTTACGGATTTGTAAATTTCAAAATGTTTTTCACCGTAGTGAAGCATTTTTGTGTTTGAAATTGCTCTGGATCAGGTATTATCAGAGGCGTGAGTAAAAAGCATGCCTTGTATGCATTTAAGTTCCAAAAGAGCGTTTAGATACGTAGCTGTTTCACTAAAATCCGGTTGTTTATATCATGGACATCTTAGCTTCCAGTTTCAGCGTGCTTCTACCCTTTTGTTGATATTCATTTTTCGCTGCCTTTCACTATTTTACCATCAAACTAAGTCGAAATGTCCTCTAGTGCAATCTACGGGGACCTTAATCTTCTTGCAAGTCTGCTTCCAGCTGCACTTAAGTTAATTGCAACTCGACACACAAAGCCTCGGTAATGAATGCAAATAGACACCGGTCTTTTTTATTGTCATTTCAACAGTCGTTCATTCGCATATTTCGATCATGTAAGATCGAGGGAAGTTGAAAAACAGGCTAGGTATTCACTTTTGAGTGATTCACAGGTTTCGCTGCACTATGAGAAACATCCTTCAAGATTTTCTTAGTTGACCATACCGTGGGAGAGATGTTCCGTAGAAACTTAGATAATGGAGGACGTTAGGTCCCAGAAGTTAAAGTTTGAGATAAGTCTTCCAAAATCGGCTAAAGAAGCACATCGTCATTTTAACCCTATCAATCTTTCTAGATCTCGTAAACATGAACTCGAGATGAAAATTTCTCTTGGGAGTGTTAGCTAAAGCTCAAATGAACTTGTTTTTGCATTCAGCTCGGGATAAGACAGAGAAGGATGTGTGAAAAGGCTTTGTTCTTTGGTTGCCATGTGTCTTTGTATGTCATTCATCATTTATTGGTTGTTGCTAGTCACGTGGTTTTGGTACTACAAATGTCGCCCATGCTTGCGTGAGTCATATGATTCTCGAAGTCGATGAGATTTTGATAAGGAATTGAGCTGGAGTTGAAGATATTGATAAGTTTGTAGTTGGAATTAGGAGTTGTTATTGAGTATAGTTTAAAGGTTAAAGAACGTTGAAGCTTATGTTTAGTTGTAAATGGTATTATAGGGATATATAGATGAAAGAAGCAAATTGTTTGCTATCTACTTTGAGCGCTTTGCACAGACGTAAATGATGATAAAAATGTGTTTTTCATCATTTTCGGAATAGAGCTAGCTGTTGAACGGAGTGGCAGGAGAGGTTGATGTGACATGCTTTTGAGCGGGTAGCAGAAGGTGACGTATGCAAAAATGTACATAGACAGGAAAATAAGCAAATAAACATGTTATGAAGTAATCTAGACAAAGATAAATATACGAGTAAATCAATCAATCAATATCATTTGATTTTTTAAACGCATCTTCTAATACACCGTCCTCTTTTACTTGCATCATTTGAAATGAAAGTCTCTTTCTATAAAATGCCCTCTCTATGTCTCGCTTTTAATGTTGCAAACTTCACTTTTTTCTCGTGGAGTTTTTAATTGATAATTATAGTACCTAAAAACTATCACTTTAGCAATAAGAGAAAACCTGGAGGATGTGGGAACATTTATTATAAAACAAAACTTTTTTACCATGTGTTGCAAAATTCTATAAAATCCTCCTTCTTTTAAACGTCCCCTACTAAAAACACCTCCCTTCGAAGAGGTCAGGTTAGAATAAAAGCCCCGGGGGTCATTAGGAGTTTCACCATATGTATACTCTACTAAGAAATTTTCTACTAATCTGCCCAAATTCTACGGCAAACTAAAGCAAGGTTGTTTCTTTGTTGATCGTTACGGGACCAGTACCCCATCCTCCGTGATCGACACCGATGTTGAAAAAATATGCCTGATTGTTTTAACAGGCCTTGAAAATGGTCATAACCCGATTTTAAAAACGTGGTTAAAACCCATTCCTTTTGCAAATTGAACCATAATTTAATGTAAAAAATAATGTAAAATGAAACAGATACAGTATTACTGAATAGATGGAGCCATAAATTATGAAACTCATAATTTAGCTTCGCATCTCTTATGGAACTGATGAAAAAGATCTAAAGCTGTTTCCCCTAAAATACGTTTATTCTCGACATGTAGGCGACACATTTGTTGTTTTTAAAATAAGTCTGAGTGTGATTGACTTCTTATGAAACGTAACATGTTACACCAGGACTCAAACAAGGGACGGCGCTAAATTCGTGATGAGTGTAAATAGAAAACCTACATTTGCATACATTTCAATACATTTCTTGGACCTCTTTCTGCCTCAAAACACGCAAAGTGAACTTTATGAAAACCTAGCTTCACGAAGCTTTCATGATTAGTTCGAAAAAGAAATTAAAGCCAGAGATCGATTGATTAAAACAGATTATTCTGTCTAACGGCTATCCTGAAGATATCATTCAATTTACTATCAAAGCAGTTTTCCAATCAAAATCTTCTAAAAGTGCTATGGCTTGGTCCGATCGATTCGAAAACCCAATCGAAAAGGCCACAAAGAAGTGTTTCGGGGCGGTGACACCAAGCGTAGTTTATGCCAGTAAGAATGTGTTCTCAACGAAGCACAAAGACCTTATGCCTTCCATAAATTGTAGCTTTGTTGTATCTTTATTTCTTGTCAGGATGAGGCTGGCTATGTTGGACATACGACTTGGGAGTTAGTTGACAGTATTACGCAATATGCTCCTTCCTGTATTCGCTAAGCGTCAGCTCCTACAAGGAAACAATATCCTCGGGTTTCAAAAACCAAAATCACTACCAGCCAATGTGACAGTACAAAAATGTATACAGATGTCTGCTTCCCTATCATTGGCAAAGCTAAGAGTGCCTTTCACTTGTCCATTCGGGAATCGGCCCACATAAAAGCAGGAGGACCATTGCTGTGTAGATGGAATGGATTTGTCTTTTCGTTGGGCCTTTTCGGTTAATCACTCAGTTCTACGGGTACTGATTGTTTAAAATAACACCAATCTGGTAGACAAACTTCTTATTGGCTACTTCGAAAAAGCAGTTGAGTATAAGTTTCATTCCTTCTTTTTCATATTACATTCTGACGAATTGGTACTCTGAGGAGTGTCAGAAGAAAAACGCTTTTTAGTACAAAAATGGTTTCGCTACTTCGTGCAATATTGAAAAGGCTTACTAAAGCCGAGGGGTAAATCATAATTCTGAAAGGTGTACGTGATTTTTTTATTTTTCAGTTCATCTTTTGATTTTTCTTTGATCTTTTGATTTTATGTTTGACTTTTTTGATATCTTCTTTCTAATTCATTTTCTTGATTTTTAATTTTTCCATTGATTTTTCAATTTTTCTATGATTTTTATACTTTGATTTTCGTCAGGTGCGTACGTGATATTTTTTATTATTTTACCCCTCGACTAAAGCATCTTTGACACCAACATACAAATTTTACACAACTGTTAACGACTACAGTTAGACTACAGTAGATGTTATGTTTCTAATCTTTTATCCAAGACTTGATTGACTGAAATTGCACAAATGAAAGAACCCATTCCTACAGACCCGTTAGCTCTATTTCCATAATTTCCTACTGGCGAGATTTAAAATATTTCTAGTATTGCAAAATGAGCAAAACTTTTTTCTCAGAGTACGCCTCCCAATGATATACTTTGCTTTCGCATTTCATTTCCGATTGTGCATATATACATCGACGGAACAGTAAGCTTCGATCCGAATTTGGAACAGCACGAAAAATGGAAAGGTTTAGCTCCCAGTAACTGATGTTCTAAATACACTCCCGTTTGCATAAGGAAAACTTTGTAATTTTGTATTTTACCCAAAATTAGGAACAAGATAAGAACAATTGAGGGTTCTTGCTATTAACATCTTAAAATCATCAAGTTGAGATATTACGCGCATTTGCGAATTATAATCATCTGAAAGCTTGATTCGTAAACCTCCTCCGTGATTATGCAATATGTGATAATCTGAGAGTTGAAAATGCCAAAATTTTTACGGTTTATATAGATATATGACATGCCCTCTCTCCACTATATACCAACAATTGTGGCAAGAAAGTGTTATGTTAAAGGTGAGATTTCAACTTGAAAACGAGTAAAATTCTAAAAACAGGTAACCTTATCCCGACTTTACTCGTCCTTATAAAAAGAGCGTAATATATGTGACTGATAGATTCTTGATGTAATTACCAGGTGAGCAATTTTTAGGTTAATCTTGCCTTGCGTACAAACTAGTATCTGCAGAAGGAACTTCTTATAATCATTGCATTATTCCTTAAATCCTGGATGATTTGGACTTATTAAGTAAATTAACTGGGGAAGAGAAGCTGCGTAACATTGAAGCGTCATCCACAGAAAACATATCAAATGCTCCACAGTCTGTACAAAGGCTGGGGAACTACAACGTTTACGTGCAGAGATGTAAAGATTTCCAATCAAATCTGGGCATGTTTTGCGTCATATAATACAATTAAGAAAAGTATGCGGTCTTGAAGTTGACGATCATCTGCTTCGCCATGTAATTAAGTCCATCTTTGCATAATTGACTTGCTGGGTTACAAGTTTGATCTTTTTCGCTGTGGTGGTCTGTGATGCAGATAACATGTTTACATAATCAAAGTAAACGAGTGTGGGAACTTCTAGTCAACTGTGACAGTGTCAGAACAACAGGACTACGTGACTCTACTGTGTTGTAGGAATTGCTTGTATTTTTTACTCGTTCTGTGCTCTTTCAGCTACAATCATGGACAAATAGAAGTTTAACTTTTACTAAATTTCGGTGAAAATGGAGCAAATCACGCAAGACACTTGCCACATGAAAGGGGTGTCCGGATATGGTATTATTTGTTTTCCAGACCTCTCCGCTTAGCAGCAGGGAGGTCTGACGTGCAAGTGCCCAAAATGCTCGTTTTCAAACTGAACAATATTTTGGAACGGGGGTTGG
>JAAAKL020003239.1:0-23686 GCA_010016065.2 Carybdea cf. marsupialis auct. non (Linnaeus, 1758)
TCTACATCGAGCAGCTCCACAGCACCATGAAGCAGCTCTCCGAGCGCCTCGAGCAGCTCGAAGCTGACAAGTAAGCCGAATTGACATCCACTTCCGGGGCTCCGGGAGGACCCAAAAGGCCGTAGCGCTCACGCGCTACGGCCTCTTTCTTGTCCGTGGACTTTCTGTCCGTGGCTGTGACTCCACCAGGCTCCGATCGCCTTCAGCCCATGGTGGTCAATCGTTCCTCGATCGAAGCGATCGTCGTCCGCTGCTTCTCCGCGTCCTCTCGAGTCTTTGCCACCGCCTCCGGCTTGGCGCGGGTGACGAAGTTCTCGTTAGCGAGGCGCTTCTCGAGGCTACCGAGATGGCGGCGGGCTTCTTCGAGCTGTTTCTCGAGACGGGCCTTTTCAGCCTCGCGATCCGCTTGCCCCAAGCGCACAGCGACTTCGAACGACGGATCGACCGCCACGGTAGCACCGGATGGAACGGTCGAGTCGACGTCGGCGAATTGAATGCTCTCGGCTCGCACCAGGCGTTCGATGATCGAGGAGCTGGCTTCGAAAGCTTTCGCCTGGCCCTTGGGGTAGACCTCGACTTCAACTTTAGCGCCAGGCTCGAGCCCTTGCTCGGCACGGATACCGCGCACGGCGCTGACCAGACGCACCACCGCATCTACAGCTTCGGCATCGGCGTCAAAAGCGTGAGCGTCATAGACGCTGGGCCACGGTGCGCGAATCAGCAGGCCCTCGCCGCCGAGCTCACTCCACAGACGCTCGGTCACGAAAGGCAAGAAGGGATGCCAGAGTTTGAGGTAGGTCATGAAGGCGTAGTAGAGCACCTCGGCGGTTTCTTCGAGCTCGGCCAAAGATTCGACCTTGATGGCTTCCAGGTAGAAGTCACAGAGCTCACCCCAAAACGAAGCGCGCAGGATCTCGGCCGCATCGCCGAACGAGTAGTCCTCAAGCCGCTTGTTCAACAGCTGGATCAGACCGCGCAAGCGGGACACCATCCAGCGATTGACCGGATGCGTGATTTCAGCTGGCTCGAGCGAAGCGCGGTCACGATCCGGCGCGATCCGTTCAACCGTCGCGTCCGCCAGCTTGGCAGCGTTCCAGATCTTGTTGATCAAGCGCTTGCCGCCGACCAGGCGCTCCTTGCCGAGCTTGAGGTCCTTGCCTGGAGCGTTGCCGACCAAGAGTGCCAGCCGCAGGATGTCGGCGCCATACTCCTCGATGGTGTCCATCGGGTCGACGCAGGTCTCCGGCTTGGACTTCGACATCTTTTCGCCGTTCTTGTCCAGCACCAGTCCATGGAGATAGACCGTACGAAACGGCACCTGTCCCGTGGCATAGGTGGTCATCAGGATCATGCGTGCGACCCAGAAAAAGAGGATGTCGTAGCCGGTCTCCATCACCGAAGTGGGATGGAAACGCTGGAAGTCGGGGCTACGAGCCAAAACCTCGGACAGGTCAACGCCGGGCTCCGCAGCGACCTCGGCATCGACCAAGGTCGACCAGGTAAAGAGCGCCGAAGAGAACCAGGTGTCGAGAGTGTCCTCGTCCTGCACCCAACCGTCCTCCTGGGGCGGCTGATGACCGACGTACATATCCTCAGCCCCGCGGTACCACACTGGAATCCGGTGCCCCCACCAGATCTGGCGTGAGATACACCAGTCCCGCAGATTGTCGATCCAGTGAAAGTAGGTCTTTTCCTGATGCTCGGGCAGAATGCTGATCTCGCCATTCGCCACCACCTCGCGCATCACCTGCTTGAGGCTCAGCTTGCGGCCACGCCAGGGCACGGATGGTTTTTCGACCGCGATGAACCACTGCTCCTTGGGTAACGGCTCGACGGGCTTCTTTGAGCGATAGCACAGGGAGGTCGATTGGGTGTAATCCCGAACCTCCTCCAGCAAATCCGCCTGCTCGAGCTCGGTGACAAACGCCGCGCGACATTCTTCGACCGTCATGCCGGCATAATGCTCGCCGGCGGCCTCGGTCATGCGTCCGTCTTCGCCGATCACCTGGACCAACGGCAGGCCGTGACGCTCCGCCATATCGAAGTCGACGTGGCTATGGGCCGGGGTGACGCCGAGTGCACCCGTCCCGGTCTCTGGGTCGACCTCCTCGTCGGCGATCACCCGGACGGTGATCGTCGGACCTTTCGGCCACGGCACCTCAAATGTCTGGCCGACATACTCCTGCCAGCGCTCGTCGTCCGGATGCACCGCCACCGCGGTATCGCCGAGCTTGGTCTCGGGCCGGCTGGTACCGACCAGGAACGGTCCATAGCGCAGGGTGTAGAACTTGGCCGGCCGATCCTGATGGTAGATCTCGTCATCCGACACCGTGGTCTGGAGATAAGGATCCCAGTTGACGATCCGCGGGCCGCGGTAGATCAAGCCATTGCGAAACATGCGGGCGAACACTCCGTCGACGCAGCGATGGAGCTTCGGATCCATGGTGTAGCACTCGCGAGACCAGTCGCAGCTCGAGCCCAGGGCGCGAATTTGCTGACGAATTCGGTCCTGCGAGCCCGCCACATACTCCGCGATGCGCCGCACCAGCTCTTCACGGCCGAGCTCACTGCGGGGATCCGTCATGCCCTCCGCCTGATGCCGGCGGATCACCACGCTCTCGGTGGCGATCGCCGCGTGATCCGTGCCCGGCACCCACAGCGCCTCGTCACCCGCCATCCGTCGCCAGCGGATCATCAGGTCCTCGAGAGTCATGCCGACCGCGTGACCGATATGGAGAGTACCGGTCGCGTTGGGCGGCGGCATGGTGATCACAAAGGGCGGCTTGTCCGAGTCAAGATCGGCAATAAACGCGCCCGAGTCCTCCCAGCGGCGATAGATGTCCTGTTCGTATTTCTGCGGCTCGAAGTACTTTTCGAGGGCCATGGTAAGAGCTTCCTGAGGGCTGCCGAGGCAGCGATGATCTGACGGGTTAGGCTGGAGAACGGTTGGGGACGCGAGCGGGCCAAGCGATCAGAATCGGCAAGCAGCGGTGAGAATAGTCTACATGGTGCCGATTCGCCTAGTCGGGCGCGGAAGACTCCTAGCTGTGAGCGGATAACCGTGCGGCTTGACTTGCCAACACATCGACATCCAGCTATATTTCCGTTACCTTAGCCACATAAGTTCCGAACTCGCCCAAGCTATTCAGGAGGATCTGATGTCCTTTCGTTTCCAGCCTTCCCCGAAACTTTCCCTGCTTGTCGTGTTACTCAGCTTGGCGACCATCGGCTTTGCTGGCTCCGCGATGGGACAAGCCTGCCCGTGGGATGGCGCGGCGATGTGCGACCCCTCGGGTTCGCCACCCTATTCGATGTGTGACCGCAACGTGGCGTCGCCCAGGTCTTGTCAGGCCCCAGTGAATAACGGCAATGGGACGGCCTGTGCCCCAGCGGCTTCGAACACCATGGTCTTCAACTTTTCCGCATCACAGACCAACGCCGCTTTTCGTAACTCGGCTTTCTGTCGCTGGGACTGCACGACGACGATCGGGCCGACGATGGTGAACTGCCGGATCAATCTTTTGGACGGTCTGCCGGTCGAGCTGATGGACTTCTCCGTCGGCGTCGATGATTCGGACGAGGGGGAAGAAGATCCGTACGACGACACCGAAGGCGAGAGTGACGCGAAGTAACGCTTCCGCATTCGCTCCGCGAATGGCGGATGCGCTGGAATCGCGCTAGAGCAGCCTTGCCGTCAGGCAAGTTTGGGACGATCAGGGTCCTATGCGCTTTCTCGGCGCAAGACAGACGTCAAGGGATGGACGCAAGAGACCGAAGTAGCCATCCGCGAGGGACGACACTTCAGTCACGCCGCGACCGTCTCGCGTTCAACTCAGCGAGTGGTCGATCGATTTCACCTGCAACAGTGAATCGCTACCTGCAAGCGCTCTCGCATGCCTTCAGCATCGCAGTCCGGGAGTGGGGTTGGCTTGAAG
Organism: Carybdea cf. marsupialis auct. non (Linnaeus, 1758); assembly: GCA_010016065.2. Lineage (NCBI taxonomy): Eukaryota > Metazoa > Cnidaria > Cubozoa > Carybdeida > Carybdeidae > Carybdea > Carybdea cf. marsupialis auct. non (Linnaeus, 1758). Next base: position 3,936 of record JAAAKL020003239.1, read on the forward strand.
GCAGTCCAGTCCCCCAAGTTCGCCGGCTCAAAGAGCCTCGAGGCCGGATGCGTTTCCTGTCCGACGAAGAGCGCGAGCGACTACTCGACGCATGTCGCACAAGCTTCGAGCCAAGGCTCTATTCCCTAGTGATTTAGCCGATTCCACCGGGGCTCGTTCCGGTGAGCTACTGAAGTTACGTTGGCCTGAAGTCGATCTGGAGCGTGGCATGGCTATGCTTCACTACACCAAGAACGGCGAACGTCGGGCGATTCCTCTTGCCGGCCTAGCGCTCAAAGAGATGAAAATCGATCCCGGCTCGCGAGAGAGACATCGGATCTCGTCTTCGCCAATCCTCGGGGTGTCGCCACATTTCCGCGGAGAGCTTGGCAGGGCGCTTTGCGGAAAGCTGAAGTCACTGATTTCCGCTTCCATGATCTCCGACATTCGGCCGCCAGCTATCTGGCTATGAACGGCGCGACTCTAGCCGAGCTCGCCGAGATTCTCGGCCACAAGACTCTCCCAATGGTGAAACGCTACTCCCACTTGACGGAGCAGCACACGAGCCGGGTCGTAGCGCGCATGAACGAGCAAATCTTCAGCGCTCGGCAGTGATACGCCTACCACAACTGATCGAGGGTCGCAATGTCGACTCTCACCCTCTTGAGGTGCTTGAACGGCCGCAGATGAGCGCCGGCATCGCCGTGCGCTCGATCTGATGGTTCTGCGGTAAATTCGGCAACATCTCTGCGAGCCCCTGCAGAGGACGCTCACGACATCCTCTTAAGAGTAAAGTAGCTGCTGTCGAAAACAATTCTCGCCAGGGTCCCTCCCTCGGTGAAATGAAACGTCGCGTTAACCTTACTGCCTTTTAGATTCCTATAGACAAGCCTGTCGACATAGGCATTGCCTTCGAGATAAGGACGCGACTTATTTGCGGCTAGAATAGCAGACTCGGCTGAATCAACGGTTACATCCGAATCGTCGTCCCATTTCCCGTGATCGAACCCGGCAGAGCCGCCGTAGCCTGGGGCACTGAGGCCCCATAGATCTGGGTTGCCCAAATGAACAACGATCTTCTGTCTCCGAGTCTTAGCGTTAATCTCCCACGAGATTGGTGATGTGAATATTCCCGCCTTAGCGCTTGACCTCACCTCATCGGAGAACGCAATCTCCATTGAGAACTGAGCACATCTTTCATAGCCCGAAGGCGTATTCAGGCTAGATGACGAAGTGCTGAATGAAACACCGTGACCAGGGTAGTATAGCGATGTATAAGCATCCTTCTCCTCGACTACACCGTCGCCATAGTCAGAAGATAATATACCGTTCACGTGATGCGCCAAAGGAAGTGACGGATTGACACCTGTTCTCTCGTAGAATTTTTCAATTATCTCTGGGTGTGTCACCACGAGCTGGACAAATTCTCGAATCGGCACGTCATTTAAGGTGACAGCCCGAAGGTCTAGAGCTGGCTGCTCCTGCGCGCTGCCTCGGGCGCAACAGGCCACGACTGCCATTACCACTGTCAACTTCACAGATCTCGACATAATCGATCCTCTGTTGATTGCTAGCAAATCTGAGTTCCTCCAGCGCACCCTGCCGCAGAACTATAAAGGTTCTATGTGAAGTCCGGCCGAGTTCTCCCATCGTGCGCAAGACGATTCCAGGACTTCACATGGAAGCGAGTTGTACGAAGCCGCCTGCTGGCACAAGCCTTGCGATTAGGACTTTGTATCCTTCAGCCAGGGGGACCGTCGCCGTAAGCGAGACGGTTGAATTCAATTGAAAACCGGGCATATTCTTGGCCTCCGCGATGCCGGCCATGCTCCGAGAGCCCATTTCAGGCCGACTGAATGGATTCTGATCGGTCGCAGCATAGCACACCGCGTCGACGAGACGCACTTCACCCCAGGTCCCAGCACGACGGGACCGGAGCAAGGTTAGTTTGTCAGCGTGCCAAGGCCACGGCCTTACCGGGCGGAGCTCGCGCAGCGGTCATCCGGGCCTCGGCCAGCGACGACACTCTCTCCAGCACCTGGAGATGTCCTTTCGCCTCAGGCCGGGCAGAGCATCGGATCGATCCCTGTCAGGCGCAGCATCCGCTCCTGCCAGCTCTCCGCCTCTGGCGGCTCGTCGTTAGCCGCCTCTGGGGGATCAGGCATAGTCTCAGTGATCACGCCCAGCAGGTAACGACAGCGCTCCAGGTTGGTCGCCCGATGACGGTTGGCCAGCAGGCCATAGTAGCGGATGCGGTGGAAGCCAGAAGGCAGCACGTGCATCAGGAATCGCCGCACAAACTCCACCGCATCGAGGCTCATCTCCTGGACCTGGCCGTCCTTACGGTAGTCCTTCCAGTCGAAGAACACTCGATCATTTTCCAGACGCCTGAGCCGATCCTCACTGATCGCCACCCGGTGGGTGTAACGCGCCAGGTACTGCAAGCCGCGCTTCGCGCCGCCGAAGGGTGGTTTGCATACACAACCCACGGCGCGGTATACAGTTCTTCGAGCCAGCACCGGTAGGCGCTGGGCTCATCCTTGGGATCCAAGCGACGCGGAAACATCGACGGTTCCCGCTGCGCCATGCTCCAGACTTCTTCGAGGAACTTGCCGCGAAAGACACGGCTGAGGATCTTCACTGGAAGAAAGAAGTTCTGACTCGAGGCGACCCACCGCTGCCGGTCTGGCGACAAACCACCGCCCGGTACGATGACATGCAAGTTGGGGTGAAGCCCGAGATTCGAGCCCCAAGAGTGCAAGATCGCCAAGAAGCCGATCTTGGCGCCCAGGTGCTTCGGATCTTCAGCAATCTCCAGCAGTGTGGCCGCGGTCAATCGAAAGAGCAGGTTATAGAGCGTCTTCGGATTGGTCAGAAACAACGGATTGAGCTGGTGCGGCACCGTGAAAACCAAATGGAAGTAAGTTTGCGGCTTTTCGGAACTGGCGATTGACGGTTCGAGGGCTGAGGTGATTTCTCCTGAGGGCCCCTTTTTCCAGGTTTCCTGGATTACCGCTAACGGCCGCCGGGATCAGCGAGAAGACGGCGAACGTGACGCAGGAGTCGCAGCGTAGGCGACCGCGATCAGAACGGCGATCAAGAGCACGCTGTACTCCATCCCGTTGCGCCCTGCCCCGACCACGAACCATCCCTCACGTGCGTGGACGAGCAGGATGCCCAGTACCAGCTGGGCCGCAAAGTAGAGTGCCAGCGGGCGAATCCAGCGTCCCAGGGCGAGCAGGCCACCGCCGACGATCTCGATGGCCGTGATCGCCCAGGCCAACGCGGTGCCCAGGGGGAAGCCCACGCCGCTCAGAAAGCCGCCAAAGTCGTCGACGATCCCGAGGGCAACGCGAGCCACCCCGTGGATGATCAGAAACAGCGATGCTGTCACTCGAAGGGCGGCAAGCGTGTTTGTGGCTCTGGTCTCATGCATCGAGTGCTCCCTCCAATACAGTCATCCTAGGAGTCCAAGTGATTCGTCTCGGAGTCGAGGGCGTTGGATGATGTCTTCTAGTCAAACGTCGTGTTTTCAACAGCTTAGTGGGTTAGCTCTGCCTTCAGCAATTGAGTTGTCGAGTTTCTTGTCGACGGAAAACAACGTGTGACGGCGAGGTATAAAGCCTTTCGGAGTCACTCCAGACGCTCACCGGTGGCGTCGGTGAGCGTCTGAAGTAACTTCAGACGCCTTCCCGCCGGCGCCGGTGGACGTCTGGAGCGGCTCAAGTCGCTTTCCGACCCGCCGGGAAGGCGTTGTGAGTAACTTCAAACGCTTACCGGTGACGCGGGTGAGCGCCTGAAGCAACTCAAAAATGCTCATCGGGAAGGCCGATGGGCGATGAAAGTAGGGGGTTTCTGCTCTGAGGAGCGCAGGAATCGCTCCTGAGCATCCTTGCCTTCAGGCAAGGGCGTGACGATCAGATTCGCATGCGCTTCGCATAACCGCGGAGCGAATGGCGCAGTCCTTTGGACTGCGCCTGGTGCAGGCGAGACGCCTGCGTTCCCAGCGCCCGGGACGACGTTGAACAACTTCGTGGATCCAGCGGTACGATGCCGCTGCTGTTGACGGAGCATCTTTCGGTCGGGCTTCGTCCTGGGAATTGCTGCTGAGCATCTCTGTCGTCAGGCAGAGATGTGACGATCAGATTCCCATACGCATCCGCAATTCGCTCTGCGAATTGGCGGAAGCGCATGGGAATCGAACCCACCCCCGAAACCGATCCCGGCACCGGACAACGGTTTTGAAGACCGCGAGAGGCACCAGCCCCTGAGCGCTTCCGTAACCCGAGTCTATCGTGTTGAGAGCTGGCCGAAAACCTAGCCGAGAGCAGCGGGCCTACGAAACTGTTCAACGTCGCCCCGGACGTTGGTTAGCAATGGCGCCGGGAATGGCACTTCCACAATGGCCTTGGTTGCCAGGTGCCACGGCCGCCATTCTGCTAGGCCACTTGGTCTATCTCAAACTGCGACTTGCCGGCATGCTCGCGCCGACTGGAACGACGACGTCGGGTCCCACGGCAGCGCCGATGCCGCCACCTCTGCCACCCAGGTAAGCCAGCTCAAGCGCTCTTCGACGTAACAATCTTGATCGCGTGCTTGGCCACCACCTTGGAATGGCTCGGCACGTTCTCCATCACCACCGCCCCGGTGCCGATGAAGACGTCGTCGCCGATCTCGATCCGGCCAAGGATCGAAGCACCGGCACCGATGAAGACCTGATCACCGACGCGTGGCATCTCGTCCGGTCGTTTGGCGGAGGTACCGCCGAGGGTGACGTTGTGCAGCAAGGTGACGCCAGCGCCGAGTCGAGCGCAGTGGCCGATGACGATACCGGTGCCGTGGGAGATGCGCAGCCCCGGACCGATCACGGCCGCGGGAGCGATGTCGACGCCGGTCAAAAAGAGCGAGACCCGGGCGATCAGCGGCCCGAGCACCGGAATTCGACGGACTTTGAACCAGTGCGCCAGTCGGTAAAGCACCACCGCCTGAAACCCGTTCTCGAACAGGAGCGACTCGAGGACGAACCAGGGAAAGGGCTTCGACTTCGCTTCTTTCAGACGCTCGACGTCCTGACGCAGGTTGGTAAACATGGGTCAGGAATTCGTCTAGTCGTCGAGCGCCAGCCGCCCTGCCGCAAGCTCCCGGCGATACCAATCGGCGGTGGCGGCGAGGCCGACTTCCAGCGAGGTGCGTGGCCGCCAGCCCAAGCGATCGTAGGTCTCCGCGGAACGCGCCGAACGCACTTGCTCCATCGCGCGGTCAGCCAGCGAGCCGAACGGCGGCAGCTGACCCGGCGCCAGACGACGGTAGAGCGTCTCGACCACTTTGCGAATGGTCGCTAGCTTGCCTGAGCCCAGGTCGACGCGTTGACCCTCGTTGCCATCGCGCTCGGCGGCCAGGATCAGCCCGTCGACCACGTCTTCGACGTAAATCCAGTCGACCTCTCGGGTGCCGCTCGAGAGCTTCGGATCGCGCCCGCGAAGCAACTCCAGAATCAGGTAAGGGATCAGCTTGCGCAGATCTCTCTGTGCTGGTCCATAGACCATAAAGAGCCGCGCCAGCACCACCGGCGTGCCGTAGAGGGCGTGAAACATGCGGGCGTAAGCGCTGGCCGACATCTTGGCCGCGGCATAGGGCGACGACGGCACCGCCAGCGGCTCACCAGGCTCCGGCTCCTCGAGCGAACCGACCTGGATAAAGCGACGGCAACCGTGACGAGTGACGGCGGTCAGCAAATGCACGGTCGACGCCAGATTAGCGGCGAAAGTCGGCGCCACCAGCTCGACCTCACGGGCGCCGGCGACATGGCTCGCCAGATGAAAAACGATGTCCGGACGCACCGACGAAATCAGCTCCTCGACGGCGTTGCCATCGGCCAGATCGATTCGATGCCAGGCCAGGGTTGGGGGCGCAGGCGTCTCACCTGTCCGATCGCCGCCACCTGACGGTGCAACCTCCGGTTGCTCACTCCTGGACGTGCCGTGGACGTCTGCGCCGTCCGCTGCCAACCGCCGGCACAGGTGGGCGCCGATAAAGCCGCTAGCGCCGGTGACCAGCACCTGACGTCCCGCGAGATCGATCGCCGAGTCCCCTGACATGAGCGGACGCTCAGGTCTTTCGAGTCACCACAAACGACAGCGCGTTCGGCGAGTAGGTGCCGATCTCCTCCGCCTCGAAATCCGGATGGGCCTCGAGCAACTCACGAAAGGCCCGCTTCTCGCCCCCCGACTCGTCGGTCGAGTTCCAATCGTCGAAGAAGATCGCTGAAGTGTCGCGGATCAACGGCTCGCAAAAGGCCAACGCATCGCGCGACGAGGTGTAGAGATCCGCGTCGACCATGATCAGACTGGCCTTCTCCAAGGCATGTTGCTCGCGCAATTCCGGGGTCAGGGTGTCGGAGAAGAAACCTTTGATCAACTCGGTGCGCTGCCAGTCGACACCGCCTTCGGTCAGCCGTTGGCGGGTGAACTCGATGTCCGATCGGAATTCCCCTTCCGACCACGGACCATCCCACTCGGCTTCGCTGGGCAGGCCTTCGAACGAGTCGAAGCCGAAAAAGCGGACTCGCTCCAACCCGACGCGTCGCACCGCTTCCTGCATCGCCATCATCGAATTGCCTTGGTAGACCCCGAACTCGAGATAGTCGCCCATGGCGTCGACGCCGACCGCCTCACTCACCCGGCGCACCGCCTTCTCGAAGAAGAGCGCCAGCTGGTCCGGCGGCACAAACGAGACCGGGACGTTGAACTTATTGATCAGATAGCCCTGAATGCGGGTCTTCATGCGGGCGCTGATCAGCAGCCCACCGAGGCGGGCGATGGCTTTTAAGACCGGATTGGCCTTCGGCTTCTTCTGGCCACCCGTCGCACCGGCACCATCGAGCTGATGGCGCATGTCATCCTTGAAAGAGCTACGCAGAAAGCTGATAACGAGGGATCGGATCATGTCGAGTCTCTATTGGCCGCCAGGCCGGAGGTGGCTCTGTCAAACGGGCATGGGCCTGCAGGACGATTCGGGCAGGCAGCGGGACGGGAGAGCCTGTCGAGGTGGGGCGGTATGGCTACCGAATCCCGAGAATAGACCAGGGAGCGCCTCGGTCGCAAGCACAAGCCTTCGGAAGCGCCGAGAGTTACCGACCTCCGATGCGATCCAGAATGCGCACGGAGGAGCGAATGCCCCCGTAGAGCTGGGGCAAGTCGAGCTTCTCGTTCGGTGAATGCGGCCGGTCGTCCGGCAGCCCGAAACCGAGCAGCAGGATCGGGACCTGAAGGAGCTCGGAAAACGTTGTCAGGACCGGCAGGCTGCCGCCACCGGCGGCTCGCAAGGGGCGTTGACCCCAAATATCTTCCATCGCCACCATCGCCGCTTCGACGATCGGGCCCTCGGCGTCGAGCCGCCAGGGCTTGGCCCCGAGGCCGTACCGTAGCTCGAGCTCGACGCCAGGAATTGACAAGCCAGCGATGTAGTCGCGAAAAAGCGTGCCCACGCGTTGCGGATCCTGGTCCGGCACCAGACGGACCGAGAATTTGGCCCCGAGGGTGGCTGGCAACACGGTCTTGCCGCCTGGCCCCTGATAACCGCCCCAGATGCCGTGAAGGTCACAGGTCGGACGCAAGGCCATGCGCTCGAGGGTGGAGTACCCCTGCTCTCCAAACAGCTCGCCGACGCCGAGGTCTTGCCGATATTTTTCTTCGTCGAACGGTAGCTTGGCGGCCTCGGCGCGCTCGGCCTCAGACAATGGCCGCACGTCGTCATAAAAGCCAGGGACGGTGACTCGACCGGTCTCGCGATCGACCAATCCGCCGACGATCCAGCTGAGCGCATTGAGCGGGTTGGCGACCGCGCCACCAAACTCGCCGGAGTGCAGATCGCGGTTGGGCCCCTTGGCGATCAGCTCCATGGCCAAGATGCCGCGGGCTCCCGACGCCAGAATCGGCTGGCCTGGCAGCATGATCGAATCGGAAATCAGTACCACGTCGCAGGCGAGCCGCGAGGCGTGCTCGCGCAAGTAACGTTCGACCGAATCGCCGCTGGATTCCTCTTCGCCTTCGATCAACAGCTTGACGTTGACCGGCAGCGAGCCGCGCTCGGCGAGGATCGCTTCGATCGCCTTGAGGTGACAGAACAGCTGCCCTTTGTCGTCGGTGGTGCCGCGTCCCACCAGGGCTTGCCCCTCGACGGTCGGTTCGAATGGCGGATGACGCCATTCGTCCAAGGGATCGACCGGCTGCACGTCGTAATGGCCGTAGATCAATACCGTCGGTTGGTCAGGGGCGCCTAGCCACTCGCCATAAACCAAGGGAGCGCCGGCGGTCTCGATGTGCTCGACTTCGAGACCGGCTCGACGCAGCTGATCCACGACGAAGTGACTGCAGCGGTCCAGATCGTCGGCGTGGGCGGGATCGGTCGAGATCGAGGGGATACGCAGGAAGTCTTTCAGCTCTTCGAGATGGCGCTCCCGATCGGCGTCGAGACGGTGGAAGACGTCCTGGCTGTTCGAGTCTTTTGAAATCATGATGGGTCAGGTAGCTCCTTGATGTAGCGAATCAGCTCGCCATCGTAACCGAGCTTTTCATACATGGCACGAGCCCGCGTGTTGACGCCGAAAACATGCAGGGTCATGCTCTGGGCACCTCGAGCTCGAGCCGCATTTTCGACCGCTGTCACCAGCGCCTTGCCGATACCCCGGCCTTCCGCCTCTTTGGCTACAGCGACGACTTCGAGATGGGCGCTCGGCGCATGACTCAGTAGCTCCTCGCGCAGGCGAATCACGGCCACGCCAAGCAGAGAATCCTCGTCGACCGCCACTTGGACGATCAAGTCGGGCTCGTCGCCATCGGCCCAGCGCAGCAACACCTGCTCGTCACCGCGCCACAAATCTTCAGGCGACCTGCGTGACGGCACGTCGAACGCGGCCAGGCGAGGCAGGAGTTGCTGAATGGCGGGAACGTCAGCCGTCACGGCTTCTCGGATGCGGTATGTCATACTCTGGCAGTTTAACGTCAGAATCTTTGGAGTTGACCGGGGACATGTCGTCTCGAATTGGAGACATGTTGTCTCGTATCCTGCCGACCCGATTTCTCGGCATCCTGCCGACCCGATTTCTCGGCATCCTGCCGACCCGATTTCTCGGCATCGTGTTTTCGGTGGCAATGCTTTTCGCTGCGAACGCTGAAGCGTCGCCATCGACGTTTCGGCTCGATCCAGGGGCCCCAGCCGGGCGTGTTTTACCGGCGGGCGCGGTCGACGTCTACGAGACTGAGCTGCCACCCGGGCAAAGTTGGCGGCTCGAGGTGACGCCCCAGGGAGGCCCGGTCCGAGTTCAGATCGAGGCCGGCGACGAAGCGAACAATCTTGAGGACCTCCTGACCGTCCGATCCCTTTTCGGCCAGGGTTGGACAGAAGTGCTGGTGTGGACGAGTCTGAGCGCCGGAACGATCCGGATGACCATCCGAGGGGCCCAAGCCGGCTCTCCGGTCGGCTCCTACCGCTTGCTTCTAGAGCCGATGCCAGTGCAGACGCTGCGGGATCGGCAAGCGCTGACGGCGGCCCTGCTAGAGACCGAAAGCGCCGAGCTGCGCTCTCAGAGCGACGAGAGCCAAAAGCCGTCGGAGCGCCTGACTCAAGCCCGAGAGACGCTCGAGCAAGCCCTTCTGACCTGGCGCCAGCTTGGGCAGCGAGGCGCAGAAGCTCGCGTTCTGTTGTCGCTCGCACACGTCGCCATGAGGCTGGGCGAGCCAGGCCGCGCTGCCAAGACCTTGGCTCAAACACTGCCCCTGGCGACAGAGCCAGAAACAGCGACGCTACGCGCCCTGACGCTGGATCGACTCGGCGTCGCCCACTTGCAGCTCGGAGAGCTGACGCGCGCCCGACAGTCTTTGGAACAGGCGGAAAAACTCTGGCGTCAACAAGGTCAGCGTCAGGGAGAGCTTCACACCCGCGTCAGCCTTTGCCTGATCCCCCTGCGCCAAGGTCAGTGGCAGATCGCGCGGCAGTGCGGCGAGCGGCTGCTACCCGATCTGATCGCGGCCGGGGAGCAGAGCTCCGAGGTCATCTTGCGCAACAGTTTGGGCGGCGTCTACTCCAAACTCGGTGAGCCTGACCTGGCGCTCGGCAACTATCGGCGAGCATTGAGTTTAAGTGAGATCTTTGGCGACGAGGAACGTGAGGCGCAGACGCGCAACAATCTCGGCGCTCTGCTCCGGGCTTTTGGCGACCCGGACGAGAGCATCGCCCATTACCGCCAGGCACTGGCGATTTTCCGCCATCGCGGCAACCTCTACTGGCAGGCGCGAACCCTCAATAATTTGGGTTACGCCTACTTAACACTCGGAGATCTCGACCGGGCTCATAGCTTCTTCAGCCAATCCCTCAAGCTGCGACGTCAGGTCGGAGATCGCTCGGGGGAAACCATCACACTACAAAATCTCGGACGGGTGGCCATGGCACAGGGCGACTTCGAGACCGCTGCCGAGGCTCAGGGTGAAGCCCTGAAGCTGGCCCGTGCTGCTGGCAGTCGTCGCCGCGAAGCGACGTCCCGACGCCTGTTGGGGGCTGCGCTACAGGCACAGCAAGATTCAACCGCTGGCGAGCATCTCGACCGCGCCCTCGAGATCCGACGCGAGCTCGGTGATCGGCCCGGCATCGCGGTGGTGTTGTTGGACCGCGGTAACGCTCGGCTAGCCGCGAAGGATGTCGACACCGCGGCCCGCGATCTCGCGGAGGCATTGGCCCTCTACCGGACTTTGCGCGATCCCGCGGGCGAGACCGAGGCTCGGTACGCCTTGGCCCGCGTCGAGCGTCTTCGCGGTCGCTTCGAGGAGGCTCGTCGCCACCTGGAGACAGCTCTGGCACTTGTCGAGTCACTGCGCCTCGGAATCTCCAGCCCGTCGCAACGCGCCTCCTTTCTGGCCGCGAGACGCGGCTCCTTCGAGTTATTGATCGACGTTCTGATGGCTCTTCACCGCGCCGATCCTGCCGCCGGCCATGATCGAACGGCTCTCGAAATCAGCGAGCGCAGCCGCGCACGCACCCTGCTCGATCTCCTTGAGCAACCCAACTCCGAACTGGTTCGCGGCATCGAGCCGTCATTGCGTGAGCGGTTGCTCAAAGCCCGAAGACGCCTCGACGCCAAAGTTCGCCGACAGCTCAAGACACTCGGCGCCGGGACGGACGAGGCCAAAGTCGAGGCGACCGAGGTCGAAGTCCATGAGGCCCTGACCGAGCTCGAGGCGGTGCGGGCCGACATCCGTCGGGCGGATCCTAAGTTCGCGACCCTGAGCGCGGCGCCGACTCTCAGCGTCGAGGAAATACAGCGCCTGCTCGACGAAGAGACCGCACTGCTCGAGATCTCCCTGGGCGAGGAACGCAGTTTCTTGTGGCAGGTGACCCATCACGCGGTCAAGAGCTTCGAGTTGCCCGGACGAGAGTTGCTCGAGACCCTGGCCCGACAGGTGCATCGGGAACTAACTCAGTTCGATCTCCGTGCCCGACGGACTCAACGGCACGAGGCTCGGGAGCTGGCGCGCTGGCTCCTAGCTCCGATCATCCCGACTCTGACCGAGTCCCGGATCGTTGTCGTTCCGGACGGAGCCCTGCACTACGTACCCTTTGGCACCCTACCCTTCTCAGAGGATGGCGGATCGGAAGTTACTTTGCTCGAACGCAAGGAAGTCGTCCATCTACCGTCGATCTCAGCGGTGGCTCTCCAGCGCCGGCTGTCTTCTACCCGCCAGCCGGCAGTCCGTACGGCAGCCATCTTCGCCGACCCGGTCTTCGATCCGCTGGATCCTCGCCTGGGCTCGTCGCCACCGCCGAGCCACACCGGCGTCGAAGCGTCGGAAACATCCGGTTTTCAGGCTTTTCGGGACCTTGGGCTTTCCGATTTCAGCCGCCTACGCCACACTCGGGACGAAGCGCTCGCCATCGCCGACCTGGCTCCGGAGGATCAAGTCTTGATTCTCCTGGGTTTCGAGGCTAATCGTGATCGGGTCATGAATGCTGAGCTCGAGGCTTATCGAATTCTTCATTTCGCAACCCACGGTCTACTTCACCCACGAAATCCCGAGCTCTCGGGACTGATGCTCTCCCAGCTCGACGTCGAAGGCCAAAGCCTCGACGGCTTCTTGCAAGTGCACGACCTCCTGGAGCTCAAGCTCAGGGCCGATCTGGTCGTGCTCTCCGGCTGCCGGACCGCCCTCGGCAAAGAGGTCGGCGGCGAGGGTTTCGTCGGCCTCGCCCGCGGCTTCTTTTATGCCGGGGTCCCGCGGGTGATCGCAAGCCTCTGGCAGGTCCAGGATGAGGCCACCGCACAGCTCATGGCTCACTTCTACCGCGGCCTGCTGACGGACGGCAAACCCGCGGCCACGGCCATGCGTGAGGCGCAGCTCACTCTCCGCCAAACGCGTCGCTGGCAAGACCCCTTCTTCTGGGGTGCCTTCCTCTTTCAGGGCGACTGGCGGTAAAAAATTGCGACGTTTCCAGCACTCTCTCAGGAAGAACGAGGCTTGGCATCCATAACCAAAGGAGAGAAAGATGGCCTGCAAGCTTGGAGAATTCGAAGGCGTCTGGATCGGCACCCTCGGGGTCCGGCGCGATCAACGTCTGAACCTCGCCAAAGTCGCCGACTCTGAGGTGTATCAGCTCTGTGCGGGTGAAACATGTGACGACACCTCCGTCATTCTGACCGACCTGAGGCTCGACGAAAACGCTTTCACCCTCAAGAACGAGAGCGCTTGCCTTTCTCTATGGAGTAACTGCAGCCGCCTCTTCGCCATTGAGCAAACCGATGAAGAAACACTTTCCATCTGGGGTGCTGATCTAGACTATCGGAAGACCCGCCAAGACTCAGGGCTCGAAACGCCAGACCCTCAATGGCGGCTCGGTGAGCCGTGGACCGTTCGTACCACCAGTGGTGAACCCCCGGTAGAACCCGACAATCGTGTGAGGATCGAGACCAAACTCAGCCATGATCCCAAGGACGAACTATTCAAAATCTTTAACGAGCAAGATCTCTTCGACACCCTGACCCGAAACGTCGACAATGGAACCCTGGACACCGACCATACTACGCCTCCCCACCATGGCCATCGTTGCATTGCCTTCTGGGATCGCGAAACACGCAACACAAACTTCATCTTTGCCATGGTGATCCTGCCGGACACCTTTCTAAAGACCATCCCGGAAGGGATGTTTAACGACCTCGAAGAACTCGAAAGGTTCCTGCGAGAACGGCTCCGACTTCTGCCTTTTGAGACCAAGATGCTAGCGCGCAACATTATCGCTGGAGTTCGCACGCTAGACGACGGAGCGCCTGCTGGCTGGGGAGCCGAGGAAGGCGAAGATTGATCGCAGAAATTAACACGACTGCGATGAGAGCCGCGCTCGACTCACCACTCAGTGGGGTGCGCCTCGGACCGGAAGACTCATCTGGTTCGCCGTCTCTTCAAGGCAATATCGGAAAGTCTGCCACGTTCTGTATGCCCCCTTGAAGGGCCCCACATGACAATGGCCACCGAATTTCATAACGAAAGGAGAAAGCATGTCTTGCAAACTCAGAGAATTCGAAGGCACCTGGAGGGTGATCGTCGGCAAAAGGACTGGAATGCTTGTAACCCTCGCCAAGACCAGCAACAAAGCTATGCCAGGCAACGAGCTCGTATATCAACTCTCACACGATACGTGTGTTCTTCACACCGGACTCACGCTCGATAAGAAGAATTTCACACTCAAAAACAAAGACATATGCCTTTCTTTATGGAAAGACTGCGCGCACCTCTTTGCCATTGAGGATAAAGGCTTAGAAGAAGGGCAAGGTAAGAAGGGATACTACGTCTGGGGCGCCGAGCTGGAGCGCCGAGAAGGAAGCAACACCATCGAACCTAAGGACCCTGCCCCTAAATGGTTAAGCAGCCAGCAGTGGACCGTTCGAGCGACCAGCGGAGACCCACCGGTCAAGATCGATGATCGAGTGCAAATCGTAAGCGAAGGCAGCCAGAAAGAGGGATCTTTCAAGATCTTCAACGGAACACTCCATTTCGACACCCTGCTCGAGAACGTTGGCAATGGAACTCTGGACACGGACCTAGAGAAATTCCCAACCGATGGCCGGCGTTGCATCACTCGCTGGGATCGCGAGTCGCAAGACAAGAACCTCATCTTTGCGATGGTCCTACTAGCTGAGGACGAAGTGCCAAAGCTAACAGATGGAGGCGGCAATCTTGAAGATCGAACCGAAGAGGCCAGAAGGCTCTTGAACAATAGTTTTACCGATAGGCTACCAGCCTTCGAGATTGACCTCTTAGCGCAAAGTATCGCGCTCAATCATCTCACAAGCGACGGAGGGGCCCCAGCTGGCTGGGGCGCAGAAGAGGGTGAGGATGAACCTCGGCCCGGAGCATAGTCGACTCTAGGAGAGAATCCTCTCATGATCTATCGGCTATGAATCGTATCCAGCATCCCATTCGGGGCACACGTGTAGTGCGCCCCGATTGCCCCTTCGATCAACTGTAGCGATCAACCGATATGAAGTTGATAAACCCCCTCATCCCGCCGGTCACTCTCGACGACCACAAAATAGCGCCCCGGCAGGAGCGTCTTGATCAGGCGGAAGTTCTCACCCTCACCGCCGTCCTCGCCAGCCACCAGACGATCCCCTTGCGCGTTGTAAAGGCTACCGTAGGTATCGGTGCTCCCTGAGGTTCGAATCTCCAGCGTCTGCAGGTCCGGCACGGTGATCTCAAAGACATCCCGATCGTCACCGGTGACACTCTGAAGCTCACCCCGAAGTGTCTGCGCCGCACGAGTCGGCGAAGCGCAGAGGAAGGAGTCGCCGTGGTCATCGTCGTCACCAAGCCGCTGAAGGCGCCGACAGAGCTCGAAACGAATCGGATCCAGAGCCGGATCCATCCAGAGTCGAGCAGAGTCGCCCGCGCCCTCTCGCTCGCCATCACTCGCTCGCCCCAAAGTCTTGCCAAAGTTGAAGTTGCTCGGCGGAGGATCCGGCCTTCCGGGCTCGTCCTCCATCTCCCGCGGATCTTCCTGCGGCTCATCCTTGAACGGTAGATGCGCAACAAACGCACTGTTGAAGTTGCTCGGCGGAGGATCCGGCCTTCCGGGCTCGTCCTCCATCTCTCGTGGATCTTCCTGCGGCTCATCCTTGAACGGTAGATGCGCAACAAACGCACTGACGATTTTGACCTCAGCCAGCCCCAGGTGCAGATCCTGAGCGCCGATGCAGAATCGTTGACGACCGGCCAGCGTCTGCAGGGTGAGGTGCGAAGCTCGCTGCACGATCACCGTGGCATGCGAGTCACCACCGGCGATCAAGTGCGGCTCGGACTCCGCGGTAGCCGGGACTCGCGCTTCGACGGTCAGGACTCCAGCCGCCGGGACCTGAAGTTCGATACATTGTTGCTGACCTGGCTCGACGGCGGTGTCCCAGGCCGAGCCGAGCTCTAGCGGCACGTCGTCAAAAGACAGGGTTTTTGATGAAGGTATCAAAGCACCGGCATACGCCGAGAGGGTCAACGTAAAAATCAAAGTCAACAAGGTTTCTTTGCAATGAAGACCGTTCGTGAACATGGTTCTTCTCCTGGCGGGCCCACTGGCCCGCTAAATCAAGCGTGAAATTTTCGAGCTGAGCCCAGCGATCAGGTGGATAACTGCCTCCGGCGGAAGGCACAGCGGTGCCGTTCGCACCTCGCCGGATCCAAGCCGGAGGCACTGATCTCTTAGCTCAACCGAGTCTCGGTTTGACAAGCCGTCCGCATCTAAGCGACGGCGATCGATCGGGGACCCTTACTTAAGAAAGGACCAGAGCCGATCTGGGGAAGACTGCTGAAGCCAATCGCAACTCAGAAGTCGCCCGGATGAATGGGACTCAATAGACGGCAGCGATGTAACGATAATTGTCCGGTGAATCATCATAACCCGGATTAAAGAACAATCGCTGTCCGCGAGCGCCCGTATTGTGCCCGTGGGACCGGGGATGTGCGACCATGATGAAACGTTCGTTGATCGCGTCGCCAAACTCCGTGCAGTAATCCACCAGAGTCTTGCTGAACTTCTGGAATCTGATTTGGGAACCGTTCTGCCCATCCGTCTCGCTCGCAGTCTCCTGCATGGCGGCGTTGGCGAGGATCAAGAATTGATCCTGATTCAGCTTTTGTCCAGGTTTGCCACTCTCCATGACTTCGTTGAGAGTCAGGTTTTCGGGGACGGACGTCGTTTGTAACACTTGCATGTCTCACTCCTCTTAGATCAGAGATCTTGGTTCATTGTGCGCTAGCTCATTGCTGCGCTTCTGTTCTAGAGGTGAAGGACAGGAACGGAATGTCACAAAATTTCTTCAAATAATTCCCAAGCCACCCAAGGCAGGTTGGGCGCTTGCCAGCCATCACCGGAGTGGGCTGACGCCCACCTACGAAAGCATTCGACGGAGTCGAGACTCAGGAACCGACCGTGACTCGTAGCCGGTAAAGCCCCGGCTCGGCATCACCTGCGGACGGCACCACGCGAATCTCATAGTCACCGGCCGGCAGCAGCGTCGACGGCAGGGTGACGACGAGGCGCCCAAGGGCATCCGGCCGCAAATCCTCGGCCTTCCAGACAACACGGTCCTCGGCGTCCAGAAGCTCCGTCAGATACGACGGCCGCTCCGTGCCGCGAAGCGTCAACAATAGGACGATCCATTCGGGCTCGGAAGTGAGGGTCAGCAAATGGTCGGGCGGCGCCCCCGGATCCGACGCACGGAACGACGACAGCTCGAAAATTGGGGTATTGACCCGAGGCTGGTGGGCCGCCGTCAAGTCGGCCTCGAGTTGATCGATGCGCCGCATCTGAAGCCCTAGGGGCACCATCGCCATCACCGCCAACAGCAGCGGAGCCATCGCCACCCAGCGACTTCGGCGCCAGCGGCTCCACAAGCCAAGAGCCAACGAGCTGCGCACCGCTTCCTGGGCCGCCATCGCTTCGAGGCCGCGACGCAGACGCTGTGCCGCCTGGACTTCGGCGGCGACGTCCGGACGCTCGAGGAAGTATTCCTCGAACTGTGCCGCCTCTTCCGGCGAGAGTCGCCTCGTCACATAGCGCTCGATGAGGGACGGTTCTTCGATGCTACGTGGATCCACGACACGCTCCCAGGGTCGGGGCGAGAGCCCCCTCAAAGGTCATCAAGGCGAAAGCCCCTTCAATGTTCTGAGTGAAGGATCGATGCCACTTGTCACAAGTTTTTTCCCGAGCTTCGTCATCATGCCGTTTGCTCCCCCATTCGCAGCCGCTTCTCGGAGCGTTCCCAGAGCTCCTTCAGGCGCTGGCGAGCCCGATAGAGCAGCCGGTTGAAGAGCCCCGGATCGACGTCGAGCTCACTGCAGATCTCGTCCCTCGGATCGTCTGTCAGGTAATAGCGCATCAACAACTCCCGGTCGCGCGCGAACCGCAACTCGCCGAGCAACTGACGGACCCGCTCCGCTTCCTCAGCCGCCAGTAGCTGTCGCAACTGCGGCGCTTCGACGGCCGGCGCCCAGGATGTGGCCTGCTGATCCTCGTCACTCGATTGAGATTCGAGGCTGCCATAGCGAGCCTCTTTGCGACGATCCGCGATCAGCAAGTTGCGGGCGACCGAGCGCAGGAACGCCGGCAACGCTTCCGGGGAATGCAGCTCGCCTCCCCGGAGCTTCTTCAGCACCAGGGCGAACGTCTCCTGCAGGATGTCCGCCGCCAAGGCGGGATTGCTAGTCAACTGGGTGAGCATCACCTCGAGGCCAAGGCGATACTGAGCCACCAGCGCGTCCTCGGCTCGCCGATCGCCCGCCTGAATGCCGCGAACGACCTCCGCCGCATCCCAGGCCTTGGGGCTCCCTGCCGCCGAAGGACTCTGATTCTGCGATGGCAATGATTTCATCCCAGACCCGATTTCATCCCAGACCCGATTTCATCCCAGACCCGATTTCATCCCAGACCCGATTTCATCCCAGACCCGAAACCCGAGTCGGGGTTCCACCCACCGATTCTGAAACTGGCATGCGCTTGAGGGTATCACTCCCCTCAAGAGCAAGCAGCCAATATCGACTACGCGAACCGCTTGAGGAGCGTCGCCTGTTCCTCGACAGCGGCGTGAAATTCCTGCTTCAGCCGTGCCACCAGCTCCGCGACCGGCAGGGTGTCGTGAATCGTGGTGACACCCTGACCGGCGGACCAGAGGGTCTTCCAGGCCCGGGCCTCGTCAAACTCTTTACCGAAGTCGATCTTGGCCGACTTGGCCCACATCTCCTGGGTAATGCCCATCGACTCGAGGCTGGGCCGCAGGAAATTGGCCGGCACGCCGGAGACGGCGGCGGTGTAGACGATGTCGGCGGTACCGCTGTCGATGATCATCTGACGGTAGGCGTCGTCCGCCTTGCTCTCTTCGGCGTTGATGAAGCGAGTGCCCAGGTAAGCCAGATCCGCCCCCATCTGCATCGCTGAGGCGACGTCGCGCCCGGTCGACATGCAGCCGGAGAGCAGAATCGTGCCGTCGAAGAAGGAGCGAATCTCGGCGATGAACGGCATCGGATGCAGGGTGCCGGCGTGCCCGCCAGCACCCGCGGCGACCAAGATCAGGCCGTCGACTCCCGCGCCAGCGGCTTTCTCCGCGTGGCGACGGTTGGTGACGTCGTGGTACACCAGACCGCCGTAGCTATGCACCGCGTCCACCAGTTCGGCGACCGCCCCCAGGGAGGTGATCACCACCGGCACTTGATGTTTGACCACCATCTCCAGGTCCGCTTCCAATCTGGGGTTGGAGCGGTGGACGATGAGATTGACGCCATAAGGAACCGCCGGTTTGCCGTTGGACTGAGGCGTCTCCAGGGCCTCTTTGATCTCACCCAACCAGTCTTCGAACCCCTCGGTGGTGCGCTGATTGAGGGCGGGGAACGTGCCGAGAATGCCGTTTCGGCAGGCCTCGATCACCAGCTTGGGGCCGGAGATCAGGAACATCGGCGCGGCCACCGCGGGCAGAGACATACGATCGATATAGGGAGGGGCACTCATCTTTTTTGCTCCTGGGTGAATCGGTCGGGAGCGCGGATTCTCGCAGGTCCACCAATCGTGGGCAAATGGTGGGCTCCATTCAGGGAAGCGATCGAGGCGGAGCTGCAATGCCTTAAACTGGTGCCATGCGAGTCCTCCCTAGCCAGGTCGATCTTCAGTCGGAAAGCTACACGCGCAACCGCGATTGGTTCCTCGCCAAGCTCGACGAGCTTGGCGAAGCTCAGGCCCAGATCAATGCCGCCGGCGGGCCCAAGTACGTCGGACGCCACCGCCAGCGGGGCAAGCTGATGGCGCGCGAGCGGGTCGAGCTGCTGCTCGATCGCGACGCGCCCTTTCTCCCAGTAGTAACCGAAACTCTAAAAGACCAAATTTTTGTAAGAACAAATTTATTAAAGAAATCTAGTTTTTATGGCGACTTCAAACATATAGAATTTACTAATCTAGAACTATCCATAAAAAGCTACCAATTTAAAACTCATATTTTGAAACTGCGGATTCGAAGCAAGCTAAAAATTTGAGGAATTTAAGAAAAGAAGTGAAACATCCCTTAAAAAATCTTAGCATCATATTCAGCATACCCAGAAACCCTATTGCCCAGTTTTCAAGCTCCTATGTGCAATAACACTGAATTTTGCTTTCTTTTATGAGAAATTTGTGCGTTTACCTTTTTTTTCTCAGGGGTGATCTGTTCTAGTGTTCTTTTTAAGTGACAAAAGAGATCACAACCCTGGAAAATACCG